>VMDR010005157.1:0-53726 GCA_007922815.1 Macrotus californicus | reverse complement strand
GTAGTTATTGCAATCCCAGCTAAATATGGGCAAAAAAATCATACTGTCCTGATTACATATATTAAAGACATTTTAAGAGGAATAATAAATGTTAACAGGAATAATAAAATACTCTCTTAAAGATCACAGTATCCTATTTTATACTTCTTAACCATTTCCTTGATTTTTCTCTAATTATAAAACACAAGCTTGCCATTTATAAGAACATTTGCTTTTATTACTCAATATATCATTGATGTATTTTAGGATAGTAATGTTGACCTATCTTTTGTTTTAACAAATACAAGGTTAGCCATATACTTTTACATATTTAGCACATGAATACATCTTCCAAAATATAAACGTAATATCAACACTATTGTAAAAGTCTGTATAAGTAGTAAATGATATCAATTAAGGCCCAATCGAGAAAATAGAAACCACGCAATTATTTTGACACAGATAATTTAATATAAAGTAATTGCTTAATCAGAGGGTTGCAAAGGGGTCAAAAAAGGACCCTGGTGTATCATAGGAATCATAATAAAAGAAATCAGCTACCACCCCAGAGCTGGACGAACAAACAGAGACTGGAATGAGAATTTCAACGCTTAGGGGAGAAAGCCCCAGAACTGGGGCTCAGAGCAGGTTTACTGTTGAGGCCCCTGCTCATTGGCACACAGACCTCTGTGGCATATGGCCAGCTGGTCAGTGTTGGAATCTCAAAGGGAGTGGTAATGAAGCTGGTTTGGGGAACATAAGAATCAACACATACACAGTGGAACCACATGCTACTGCCAGAGTGAAGCCCCATCATCAACTGGAACAGGATACAAACAGGAAGAGGCGGGTCCTTCTCGTGTCTCTGCATTTCCTTGTGGGCAGAGTCCGCAGAAGTAACCCAATAAAGCACAAATGCGGCTGTTGAGACCCAGGAGCAGCAGCACCTCAGGTGGAGCGTAGAAAGGCAAAGTATAAATTAGAAACTGTGAGAATGTCACATGGGTATTGGCTCCTGTGCTAAGTCCCAGCATTGTTGGGATTGTTTCTAAATCCAGCACTAAAATATATTCCACTGTGTCTAAACAGGTGTAGCTAGGTTTCCTGGGCCCCTTCCACTTGAACTTCTGAAGGACAATTATCCCTGATGGCCACTAACAGACAGGCAGATCTGTTCACTGGGGGCCCAGGCCCCCAAGAATGAATCTAGATATGTGTGTTTGGTCTAACCTTGCTCGCCCTTTATTGGTCCTCGAACCTTTTAAACCTTCCTAATATCTTTGGAAAGGATGCGTTTCATATTTTTCTGGGAGCAGACTCCTACAGTTGGAAGGAAGTCATGCTCTGTTACTCTGTAAGTATTTGCAAGCAGAGGTGTTTAAAAGTTCTCAGAGAGGTTGATAAATGTCATCACAACACCTCCTGCATCCTCTTGCGATTGCCAAGGTCTGCTAGGTGCACCATGGCCTCAGCAAATGACATTGCTGGATGAAGGAGCAGAAAGTTGTGTCAGAAAGAGATGACTTAATCTGCACTACAAAGCACCACATTGTTGATATACTTCTCGTAGGCAGACACCATTTTACTCTAGCTCAAAAAAGGACCCCTGGCTCGCATTAAGAATTCAGACTATAGTGTCATATTAAGTGAAGTTAAACATCTGTCTGTTTGCTGGGAGAATAATTTCCCTGAGTATAATGTGCCTTTACAATTGAGTAGGAATATTTGCATAGCACTAATATAGTCTGCAAAGAGACCCACAAGTTCATGTCTATACCAGCAAGAACATGTGCTCTATCTACAAACCTCAGGGAGGTGGGACTTCATGAGGCCTTCCTGTTTTCTACTACGGGAATTTTGGCTGCTTCTTCTAGTCTTTCACCTTCACACAGGTAAAGGTGGCTTAGAAGTCTAGATGAAATCTTTGCTTTATTTTTTTTGCCATGTGACGGTATATCCTAAAAATCAAGATGTTGCATTATAAAAAGTGCCCAAAGGCCTCTGTGAAACAAGGTGGATTCTACATAGAGAAATTTATATTCTAAAAGCCACATAGAAAAAGATTTGTCTTATTTAAGAGAATAGAAGCATTAGTCATTATTTTTACAGTATTTTTCCCTCTGGTTATCACTCTTTTGTGTTTTAATTAAGATATCTGAATTGTTCTCACTGACAGAAATGCGCGTATGTGTGTGCACATGAGAATAAGAGGAAGCGAGCAAGAATAAGGGAAAGATCCATCAGTGTAGTGTAGTAGCATTCACTCAGAGTTTGTGGTCAAATTCTTCACTCATACATCAAACAGTTAATATTCCGTTATCACACTATAAGCTACAAAAAATACAAAGATATAAAAATGTGCTGTCTGCCACTACTATAAGAGATGTTCTAAGAAGTGGCATAAGAGAGACATTGGATACAGAAGAATTGCAGAGGCAGAAGAGAGTACGTACCACTTCATGAGATGGAAAGGGTCATTGTGGGAAATTCCCAAAGGAAGAGATACTTGAGTCCAGCCTTGGAGAATGAGTAGGATTTTCATGAGCAGTCATATCAGGCAAAGAGCATGGTATGATGAAGACAGGAAAGCTCCAGGACACACAGAGAATGACAGGGCTCTTGTTCTGCGGATCCAAAGCACAAGAGGAAGAGCAGTAGGAGATGAGCGCCAAAGACAGGTTGCTCCCAGATGGTGGAGGGTTTGAAAGCTAGACTAACGGAGGCCCTAATGTATTAGTAACAATGAGGAGACACTGAAAGTTCTTCATCCCCAAAGATGCTACATATGTCTGATCAGTAGGTAGAAGTAGTTAGAACTAATGCAGAGGAAGGGAAACAGGATAACCGGAAGTTGTAACACCTCTTAGTGGATGATTATTTTAGATGAGACAAAAGATCAAAAAGATGTGTAAAAGGAATGGAAAGGGAGAAGCATGGAAAAGATTTTATTCTTGATTGTTATGAAAATCCTGGGTTCTTCACCCTGCTATCCTTGGAGTCCTTTCACCTGCTGTGAAGGGCAGATGGCCTGAGCCCTGGGACCTTTGTCAGCTGGTCTTGAGGTCAGTGTTGGAGGTACATCAGCTCCTTTCATCATGTGCTCTTTTTTTTCTTACTCACTTCCACTTGGTCTTTCTTTTCTTTCCATTTCTTGCCTTCTTTTTCGGATAGTTTGGATGCTGTCCTGAATTTCTGATCTAGCACAAGTTGCCAGCATTCTGCCACCCCTCCCAAGAATTTATTTGCCTGTGTCTGATCACAGGTATGGGGTTGTAGTTCAGAACATATGATTGTGGTGCACGTAATCCCTGTTGTCAGGAGCAGGAGAAGTAGACTGAAAGGGAGTGAGAAAGGGGTGACAGACTCCCTGGGAAGGGAACAGGGTGGGAAGGAGGCTTAGAAGGCAAGTGAAAAAATGTGGAAAAACAATTTAGCTGACCTCAAAATTTTGCAGAAGCCTCACTCCACTAAGTGGTTGGATTCTTATCCTTTGATGACAGTCCTAGGAAATGAATTTGCTAATCCCTGTGTTAAATGGCAGAACCATTTGGTGTGGGGAAAGAATGAGCAAACTCTGCTTAGATGGGTTTAACTTGTACCTTCCAGAAGGCCCTGGAACCCACATGGTACAAGAGCCTCAGCCCTGCCAAATCTGTTCCCAGCCCAGACTGAGCCTGTATTTGTTTAAGGTGCCTTCAGTATTCCATGACAAAATCAAATGTATGCCTTCAGTTTCTGTTTGTCTTCAAAGGACAGGAAGGCCTGGTGTGTCCCAGCAGGGACATTCACCTGATGGAGCCCTCACTCCCTGGGAGCCACTGCTCTGAGCCTCAGGACCTCAGACCTCCTGACACTTAAAATGCAGACTCTTTGAAACATCAATCAGCAGCTGAATCCTCCTTTTATTAGTTTCTTCCTCTTTGGTTTTTCTTGAGATTGGAATAGATTTGTTAGCCACTTAGGATGAAAACCAGCCAATTAACAACATCCCTATTAATTTCTCACATCCAAGGGCAGGGATGAAAGGGAGTAAGTCCTGCTCAATATATTGAGGTTTTTCAAGTTTCCTGTCTGACAATTGCTAGGTGTGACCGCAGTGTCTCTCCTTTCTTACAAGAGGAAGGCTTATCCTCTGCATTTTATTCCTGGGTATGCCCGCATCATCTCAGTCGGCCCAGAAATTTGGAAAGTGGGTACAGGGGGGCCGACTGTTTTCTTTTATCATTTCTACACTGAAAACAGATGGGTTTAATAAATTAACCTCAGGTTAGCAGGATATAATTTTTGAAGGATCAACATTCAGCCCAAATAAGCAAGTTTTTTTTTTCAATGTGTACTACATTTCTAAGTACTGCTTTCTCATTGTAGAAAGCTTGGAATACATGAACGCACTTGGATATACATTAATATTCACCTGTGATTCCACTATCCAGAGATACATTTTATTTTTTTGGTTATTTTTTTTTCCTCCAGTACACTTGTTTTATATATTTGAAACAATATTCTATATAAAAATTTGCTGTATAGTTAAAATCTATGATGACTACCAGCATTTTTTATGTGGATATACCCAGTTTACAAAATCATTCTATTGTTGCATACTTAGATGGTTTTCAGTGTTTCATTGTTATAAATCACGTTCTGGTGAACATCTTTATGCACAAGTCACTTTGGGTTTTCAAATGCAGTTGGTAGTTTCTAAAGTGATGATGAGGGTGGACTCTCTGATGAGGAGGGGGCATGGCCGGAGGGGCTACTACAGAGACAAGCCATTGAGAGGTGTGTCCTGGTTGCTAGCAGTGCCTGTCCGAGACCACATGATGGTCAGAACCTCATGGTCCAGGGTCCGATGTACAGCTTCTCAAATCCCGAAACAGGATATTCTAGGTATATCCACAGAGGACCAGGCCTTGGAGGCTGATCAGTGCTCATTGTAGCACAGGACAATGAGTCAGCCACATGACAAGCTACTTTATGGTGGGGAATTGGGGAAATCTCCGTTAACCATAGCAGAACTATTTTGGTCTACCATTTAAAACACTTTTTTTCTTTCTTTCTTGATTTTAAAACACTCGGGGATGTTCATCTGAGGGCTTCTTGGTGGACTATTACCACCCCCGCCAGACAGTACCTTTCTGCTTCTCTCATGTAGCAGGGCTGGGAGCAAAATGTAGATCTTTGTTTCTCTGTTTTATTCTTTCTTATCGGCCCTTTAGTTCGTGCATTTTTGTCCTCAGGTCTGTCGTTGTTCAGGTCACACTGATGACCTGGTGAATCTCAGACACCTGCTTTCTGCCAATATATGTTCATTTCATCAGCTGGTGTTTTCCATTATTATGGTCCATAAGCAACCTGCCTTGGAAGCACCTGGGCTGGTTGTCAATAATGCAAATCTCTGGATCCCACAATAGATTTATTTAATAAGAATCTCTGGTCTCTAATAGGCTCTTTTGAGAAGTTCCCCATTTGTTGTATAGCCTTCAAGATCAAGAATCAAGGTGAGTAAGATCACATGGTGTTTAAAGGGTAGAGGTTCTGGAACCAGACTTCCTGGCTTTGAATTTTGGCCCAACTACTTACTATCTGTGAAACTCATCTCCCTCTGCCTCAGTTGCCTCACCTTTTAAATGGGGATACTAGTTATATTCACATGATAGGATGTTGTGAGGATTAAATGAATTAATACATATATAATCCTAGGACAGAGCCTAGAATGGAGTTAGTACTTAATAAAGGTTAATTATTCAACCGCAGCATTGGGCCAACTCTCCATTTATAGCATCCTGCAAAGACCGTTGATTCTTTAATCATCTTTTTCTTTCTCCCTTTCATTTCAAACCTTGATCTACTTCTTATCTCCCAACTGAACCAATATTAACTGAGTGTCTCCTATGCTCATAGTTTCTTGCTATGCCTGAAATTAATGCTTCTTCACTACCGTAAGGCTCCAATTTTGAATGTTTGTAGCGATCAGTAATCCATCACCTCTGTTTGCCTTTGGACTTGGATTTGCTCTCTACTTTCCAGAAGGTCAAAGAGAACTTTAAAGAGTTGCTTCCTTCTGAGAGAAGAGTCTACCTTCTCATGCTTGGTGACCCAGGCTTTTGCACAAGGGTTTGTTGTTGTTGTTGTTGTTGTTGTTGTGTTGACACGTTGTTGATGGAATCCTGTACAGCTACATCAAGGAGTCATGGAAAGGCATGCTTTGAGAACATGCTTGATAAGCCTTAAAATGTTTCAAAAATGAGGGCTTCACTGATTTTTCTGATTTCCCCATACACAGACAAAAACAGAAAGGCAAGAGAGGTCAGCCTTATGCTGCACTAGGAGCTGAGGCTCAAGCCACTTACAGAGGAAACTTTTAAGGATGTGTTCAGTGCTGATTAAATTTCCAAGAAGTCTTTGCTGACTCTCCTAGGCATCTGGGCATTTAAAACTCAAATGATCTTTTAATCTCTTGTCACCATGAACTGGTGTTTCCTTGGGGCACTTTGAGTTCTTCTTAGCTAAGACCAGGGAGCCGCCAACTATAATGAGGATACTTCAGATTCTCACTTTTTCAAACAGAAGATGTCAAACTTTAATGTCCCAAGCCATTGATTTGACAGTCTTCTAAGCTGGATCAGTCTCTAACAAAAAAGCTTCAGTTAGATCAGCATGAACTTCTTTTGCTGCATTGCCACAGATCTCCTGGGGAAGCTGCAAGTTGGAGTATGGTATGTTAATAACCTTGCTTTTTCCTTAGGAAACAACAATAAAGAAAAAGTCAAACATCCATGCTATCTGTCTAAGCAAGCATTACAGCAAAGATCTATTTTTTGTAGTTAGTACAATACATGAACTTGAGTTGTTCTACCAGGGGACCAACATGATACTGAAATGCAGAGACCCAGCTCACCAAGAGTATAGTGGTCATTTGTAAGCATACTGCAATGTAAGCATGAATAATTAAGAATGTGGGACAGTTTACAAAGCACTTTTACATTCATTTATCATTGAATCTTCAAACAGGGCTGTGGGGAAATGAGACACGCCTTTAAAAATAAAAACATAAGTAGAAGCATGACTAGCATTCTTTTATGGTTTAAAGCCATATCGACCAATGTCATGGTCTCCTGTGGTGGTACCATTTTACTTCTTTTTCCAATCTGATCATTTGATGCAGCCTTCGATCTACCTTTCATGATTAGCGCAAAGATGGATCAAATGTCTTTCCCAGGGCTTTGCTTTTGAAAGCCCAGGGCTTTGCTTTTGAAAGCTCAGCGCATACCATGTTCATGGGCATAGAAATGAATAAAATGTTTCTCTGTCTCCTTACTGTTGAGTCCACTGCACATCTTCACAATCAGCCACTTTCTTCCTTTGATTTTGCATCTTGAATTACTCTTTTTTTCTTTATCCCATTTGGTAACCCAACTTCAGATTTTTGCCTTGGTAAGAATGCTATCAAATCTCTACTATCTCTGGTGTTTGTGTTTCATAACCTGGATAAATAAGACCATGTCTCTGGCATTAGGCCTCATCTCCCACTTCATTTGGGGAGAATCATCAGGCACTAAATAGACATCCTGAGTACTTGCCTGATAGATGCTCAGTAGACTGATGGTCCTCCCTTCTCCTTACCCTTTGCCTCTTCCTCCATGAATATATTTCAGGTTTTGACTACATTTTATCCATTTTTTGTTCAAAAAACATTGCCTTGAATTTACTACATAGCAGGCACTGTACTGAATAATGATGATATAGAGACAAAAGTCTATTTTCAAGAAATGTCCACTGTAGCTGGGGAGACAGGAATGCACAGAACAGCAACAAGATGAGAGTATTAGAGTAGAAGAGTGCCCAAGGTACACAGGGGTGGGGTGTGTGACTCCGTCAGAAAGAGTGGAGAGCAGAGGGAGTAACAGATGAGGAAAGCTACTTACAGGGCTCTCTTGACCTGCATCTTGAAAGATGAGAGTACTCTTTCTGCATGGGCAGTCGGGAAGGGCACTGGAGGCAGTGGGACCACGCAGACAAGGCCTGCTAGTAGAACTGCGAGGAGCTTCCTGGAGTTGAGCATGGTGAGGAGTGTCAAAACATCACTAAATCCATTTTACTGCCAGTGTCTTTTCAAATACGAATGCTTTTCTTTAAAAGCCCCTGAAAGAGATTTTATCTTGGTCAGTCACTTTATGAATCCTCTTCCATAGGCGTAGGCCCTATAATTGGGTACTGGATTATGTTCGAGTTCCTGATCCTGAGGTTTTTGATCCTACTTAGGAAGAAATACTAATGCTTTCGCAAAGCACTGAACAGGGTAGTCACCCAAAATTAAGCATGAAATGGTCTGGCATCTAACCAGCTCCTCTACAAGTAGAGGATGACTTAATGGGGGGATTGGAATTTAAGTCAGGAATTGTAGGATGCATGGGATTTGACTAGAGGATGGTCAAGAGAGAAAATGAGGAAACAGATGTGGAATCTAAACATTCAAACTCATAGAACCAGATTGTAGAGTGGTGGCAGCCAAGGCGTGGGGAGTGGCATGGGGGCGCATCAGTCAGGGGTACCACTTCCAGTGACAAGTGAGTAAGTTCGGGAGATCTAATGTACAATGCGGTGATTATAGTTAATAATACTGTATTATATGCTGGAAATTTGCTAAGAAATTCAATTTTAAGTGTTTGTACCACAAAACAAGAAAGTGATTTTGTGAACCTGTTAATTGATGATAATTAATGATTGTGGTAATCATTTTTACAATGTATGTATATATTAAATCATCACATTGTTTAACTTTAAAAAATCATGTCATGCAATCTAAATATATACAAGTTTTACTTGTCAGTTATACCTTAGTGAAGCTTGGTGGGGAAAGAAGCGCAGAAGCAGGAATGAATACACTATGTTGTTGAGGGCATGAAAGGGAACAGAAAGTGTACATCCACTCATCCCACAAATTGTGTTAAAAGATCGTATTGAAGCACTGGGGAGGAGAGGGTATGCAAAGCAGACAGCATGGTCCTGCTCTCTCTCATCCAACCATCCGTTTATCCATTTACCTATTGGATAAAGAGTTGCTGAGTGCCTGCTCTGTGCCAAGCATTAGAGTGGGAACTGGGGATATAATGGTGGTATCAAATCAGAACTCTAGGGCAACAAGGAAACACAGGTCTAAAGTAACCTAATCCTGACCATCGCCGTGCACTAAATTCTGTTGTGGGCCACGGATCTCACCCGGCTTCCAGTTCTGACCCTTTCTTATCTGCCATGCTCTCATGTCATTTGTGATGTGGGACTGACCCTGCAGCTGGGGACCTTACCTAAGGAATTGTTGCAAAAATTAATGTGTGTGAGAGTGTGTGTGATTAATGTGTGTGATTAGACTAGGGTAACTAGATTAGACAGGAGCATTTCTAAGCACTCACCCAGATTTGATTACTGATTAGAATTTGAGGATGATAGAGATGTACAGTTAGTGAGATGCCCGTATGTTTTCTCACCTGCTAATATGAAGCATGTTGATGCAAAACTCAGATAAGAAAGTTAAGAAAAGTTCAATGTCTTGGTGAAGTCACTATGTTATGGAAGCTAAATCTAGCATCTCAATGGAAAATACACTGCAGATCTATTAGATAATCCATCCTAGCACAAAACTGGGAAAAGACCAACAGATTATGTGTGTGTGTTTGTTCTCTCTTTAATGACTGGTTCTCTTGTGCCTGGGCCCCAAGACTCAGTGATCACGTGAAGAATATTATTCCTAAGGTATCACGAAGATAACTGAGCCCTGTTATTTTTGCAAATGATCAAGGAAATGCCCTAAATGCCTGTCTAACTCTGGGCAAGTTGGAACAGCTGGAGGTTTCTATAGGATTATACAAATATGAACACAGTGAGAAGTTGCAAAAGGATGAGATACCCACTCTGGGGTGGGCTATGAGGCCAGACCACCCACATCTGGGTGGCCGAGCTTCACTTGCCCACTTTTGACATTTGTCCAAGGGGATCATTTGGTGCATTCAGAGGTAGTGAGAATTAGGGGAAGAGAGAGTATGTACATAGTCAAATAGATAAAAGACAGTTGATTTCAAAGTATCCAGATGTGTTGCAGAATTTTAAAATGTTTCACCAGATCTTTGAATTTGTAGGTGACTGTTACCTGGTACTGTGGTGGATTTTTCAAAATTTCCAGAGGCTGAGGCAGATCACTGATTCTCAGTGGCTGTGTGCTTTATCCCTAGTGTTTGATTCTCATGCCCCTGCTGATTTCAGCATGACTGATACGGGCTTTTTTTTTTTTTTTTTTTAAACCAAGAGGATGCAGCTTTTGTATAAACTTCAAGCAGGTCCTGCAGTTATCCAGAGGCATCAGTCTGGTCATTGTTTTTTTCAAAATTGGGTAGGTGGAAAAAAATTAATGGGCTGGTTTATTGGCATGCATTGAGACATTCCTCTCTTTGTGGTTTCAATTACCGGCTTCAATTAACTAATTTCAGATTTCATCTGAAACACCAGTAATTACATGGGGCAAGAAAATTGTCCACCCAAATACAACCGGATAATGTTTAACACCATCGTTAGGCTAAATCTTAAACCTGAAACACGCACACAGGGCTTCAGGTCTACCGAAACCACACTGTGTTTTATGACTTCCCGTGCTCACAAAAACGAGTCAACCTGATTCACTGACAGATGAATTCAGAGGAAGCAAAATATTGAGGAGAAAGTAATGTTGGCAGCTTAGTTAGGCTCAGTTCTGTGCCGGGTGTGAGGAATGGCTGAGTAGGATTAGGATGGGAATCAGACCCGGGTTCAAGTCAACAGCTCGGCTTCGTACAATTTAACTGTTCTCGGTTAAGTAAGTCAACACTCTGAGCTTCGGTTCCACCTCTGTAATACCAGACAAATAATACCCATCTTTGAGGACTACAGTTATGAATAATTTCTAGTCTCCCTCCCGTGGCATAACCTATGATTCAGTCAGTAAACGGAAATGGTTGTGATGGTTGTTGCTACTTTTGTCCTTAGATGGACACAAGTATCCAAGGAAGTGTATTTTCTTATGATCTTGATTTTATATATGAGACTGAAGCACAAAAGAAAATGTGTTGGGTTCAAGTCAGTGTACCAGGATGGAAAGGAAGTACTTATTATTATTATACAGGAGTTAAGATCAAGGATGTGAGCCAGACAGCCTGAGTCTTGAATTCTGATTTTACAACTTACCAGTTGTTTTATTTGTTTGTTTGTTTAAATCTTGAGCAAGTTATTGAACATCTCTGTGCTTCAAATTCCTGTAATATCCTGTAAGAGTCAAAATAATAACAAGGTCTACCTCCCAGATGATTAAATAAGGTAATGAATGGAAAATGCCTAGGATGGTAAGCAATGCATGGTAAGCACTCAGTAAATGTGACTGTTATTAGGAGAACCAAGACCCGGCTCCACTAGCCCTAAGTGCCATGCTATTTCCATCACACTGCTGCATCTTCCAAGGGTCAACTTTGGAGCTTCTCTGAGTGTGTTTTTTATACTTTTAGTGGAAAGGGGCATGCACTGTCGAGTATGATTCAAGTCCATAACTACCTAAAGATATGATGATAGGCCAGATAATCTCTCATGATCTGGTGTCCCAAAGAATACATTTGTGTTCAATTCCTACAGTCACTAATCCTAGGAGGTTTCCCTGGAACCCAGGCATTTATGGTCCCATTGAAAGAGAGCAGGCTTTTTTAATCAAGAAGCCTCATGCTATAAATTACCCTATGTTACTGTACTCAGAACAATAGGACACTGACAGAAGTATACAAATAGGTGGAACATTCTAGAAAGACTGGAGGCAAATCTAATAACTATAGAAACTTAATATGTGATAAAATAACATTCAGTTTGGTGGGGAAAGATTTCGTTTATTTAACGAAGGTGCTGGCATTATTTACTTTCTATTTGGGAAAAATCTTAGACCCCTTTGTCATACCATATACAAACTCTGTCATACTGAGGCAGGATAGAAAGAAGTTAGGGAAAACTCTGACAAGTGGAATGAAGAAGTAGGAGAGGACATCTCAGGCCAATAAGCTGCTGGGTCTTATCATCAGAACCTCCACCTCTACACACGAACAGAAGGAAAATAGTTCATAGAAAGACGTTCCTTCGGTGGCTGCAGAAGTCAAGAACAGGGACTGGTTAAAACCAACTCAACCCAAGATGGGGAGAAAATTGACCAGAGAACAATCCCAAGCTCATTATAATGAAAACTGACCCTACAAGTAGAAGGAAGGCCAAGGGGGATGAACACCATGACACTTCGAGAACAGATCGTATTAGGAGCATGACCCTCCACTCCCAACAAGAAGACAGAGTCAGAATTTGGCACCACAAAGTTTAGAAACAACCTTCCCTTGAAAACACACAAAATGCCAAGAACTGATTGACCCAGTGTGCAACTCACTCAGGTGTTTGCCACTCAGATGTGTACTTTTGCTTCTTTCACAGCACCCTGGCCTCTTTCTCTGCCTGAATAAAACTTGCTTCCACCCTCACTCTGACTCGCTCTGGAATTCTTTCCTGCACGAGGCAAGCACCCAGAGGTCCTGGACTGTGGCACAGAGCCAGTTCATGACAGTACCATATCTAAATTTCTGATAGGTTTTAAAAATCAAATTTTAAAACGTATAACAATAAAACTTTCTTTAAATGTTTAAGAAAATGTTTACACAATCTGTAGTTGGAGTTGCAGTCTTAAACAATAGAGGAAACCCAGAAACCTCCAGTTTCTGGGAAAAAGATCAATACATACAATTATATAATATTTTAAAATTCCTCTATAGCAAAATACCATAAATGAGGTTAAAAGCTAGATATTAAGCTAGGAGAAATGTTTATAGCACATGACAAAGAGTTAATATTGCTACCATTCAAATGACAGCTAAAATGTATATGGACAACGCTAATAACCCAGAGAAAAATACATGAAGAATACTATCCGAAGAGAAATGCAAATAGCTAATGAGCATGTAAGAAGTATTGACCTCAGCAGGAGTTTAGAAATGCAAATTAAATTAATGAAATCCCATTTTTTCCTGTTAGGTTGCCACAATAAATAATATCCACTGCTATGGTGATTAAGGGCAAATGAGCATATCACATGTTGCTGATAGGAGCTTAAATACTGCTGGTATCTTTCAAAGTATTCCAGCAGAATCTGATAAAATACAGCATGTATATACCTGGACTGAACAATATTACCTTTAGGAATCTTTTCTCCTGAAATGAAAGCCCCAGTATGAAAAAATATATGTTTGAGGCTATTTATTCCGGCATTCATTTTCATACTAAAATAAGATGGAAATAACCGTAATGTCTTTCCTTTAGGGAATAGTTGAGAAAAGTAAGGTGCCTTCAAATTATGGTGCATCTGTAGCCTTCCACATGAATGAGTAGCTCTATGGAGGACTGATGTAGAGGACGTTCCTGGCATATTGTTACTTGAAACAAGTACTTTTATAAGTAGAATCTTTCTTAATATATGTGCATGTATTTGGGTGCATTTGTATGAGCAGAGTGTGAGATGTTGTTGAACAATGCTTTTCACACCGATTACCTTAAAGGTGTCCCTGAAAGGAAGGAGAGGGAGATGATTTATACACTTGTTTGTTTGCTTGACACATTACCACAGTTGCATTATTTTGTCTGTTTGTTTGAAAGAAAGGAACTGATCTCAAATTCTAGTTCTTTACTTACTGGCCCAACAACTTTGGAAAGTCACATAACCTTGTTAAGCCTTTTTATTCCCATCTGTGCAATAAGGTAATATTATCTCACAGAATTGTGGGGAGATTAAACAACATAAGATGCGTCAGGTTTCTTGCACAGACTTTATTAAATGGTGGGTGATCAGCAAATGAGCACTTCCCCTTCCTTCCTTTCTCCTCACCCTCGGTTGATGTGTTTTCCGGGATACAACCCAGTCACCACATTGGCACCAAGCAAAACAGGGAGGATGAAGTTGCCATTCAAACATAATCCAGCAACTTCCACAAACTAAGTTAAAATGTTTATCTTTGGAGTTAAAACCATCATGGATCCAAGAAATAATTACATACGTCTCATTAAAAGCATAAAATTAAGTGGGCGCGCCATTCCCCAGCATCCCCTTACCCAACTCCCTGTACAACATTCATTGAATACTTGATACAGAAGCAACATCAGGCTAGAGCTTTTATAAACATGTTGTCACTTAATCTTCCCAACAACCCTGTGAGGTAATGATCACCCCCATTTTTCAGATGGAGAAAATAAGGCTAAACATCCACCTGCTCAAGGTGAAAATATAGTGTCTCATGATCTTCCTTTACACAATAATCACTCTCCAAGTTAGAGATGTCAGAAGATCCAGTGGCTTAAATTCTCCCTGCATAACATTGTTCAAATCTCAGTGATGTTTGGCCTCAGTTGCTAGGAATTGCATGTCTCTCCATGTGAGGGAGAACTTTCCTCTTTTAGCTGGTTATAAGACTTATGTGGCCTGCAGCCTCATAAGTTGTGGTCATGCTTTCAGTCTAACCTCATGTCTCCTCAAATTGGAAGGCTAACCCTAGCACTTGAAAGGATCAGGGTCCATTTACTCCTTTCTCAGTATGTAACCTTTAAGATGCACACACATTAATCATAACACTTAACCATGCTTTGTTATAACTGTTTGTTAGCTTGCCCATCTTCCCAGTAGACAGGGTATATGGGGGAGCTTTGTCCAGCAGAGCCACCCTGCCCATCATGGATGAGAATAATTCTACCAAGACATGATCTGCCTGGGGAGGAAAGTGGCCAATCTCTCAAAGGAGAAGGGCCTTGAGCCTGTTCCTCAGTAGGCTTTGTTGGGTTTAGTCTGCATAAGAATGCAGGGCATACACTTAAAGCTCAATCATTGTCAGGCAGTAATGATCAAACAATAGATTACATTCAAAGAACTATGAGGCCTATTCTGAGTCAGGATCAGATAACCAAAGGGCCATAAAACTTTGAAAACAAACTCATTTTATGCTTGGACCCTTATCATTTAAATTGAGGGTATTCTTAGCAAAGCAGGTTTCACAGAATTTTATGCATTTTTTCTTAGGCCTGATTGCCCCAGAAACTCACCCTTTCCAGCACAGGGCCACACCCACCTCTGGCATTGTTTCAGGCTTAAGTCAAGCGGGGGAAGTAAGGCAGCCAAAAGATTAAGAGACTTCTTACAGACGGAATGAAGACTCGGGCTATGTCAAAGCTGAGGGGTGAGCGTCCATCACCCCCTTTTTCTATAGTTGCCCAAATCATTCCCCAATGGCCCCATTGTGACCATGCCTGTCTTAGGTCGTCCCTCCCTTGGGGAATCTTACCCATCACTGGCTAACCCATCATCCACCTGGGTCCAACCAGGGTGAAGTAAAGGGGGCAGAAGCTGCACCCCTGCCAGGAAGATAAGCTTTGTCTCCTTAGTGGCTTATGATCCCAAGGTCTTTTTACTCAGCCTTAGCCATGGCGGGGTTACAGCTTCTGAAACCAGACAGGGCAGTTCCCAACAATGATATCGTTAAGAGTAGGACCATTTTTATATGGTTTATTTGAGATGTTCTTTTAATAGTTTTAGATAAATGTATAAATTAATGATGATGTGTTAAATAATATATCTGCAATCCCTTAATAAATGTCCCAAGTCAGAGAATGGGGAGTCCTAGTTAGCGATGGAAGAAGAATCTGGCAGCAAAGGAGTTACTCTGAGCCAATTCCCCTGTGAAATAAATCTGAAATCATCAAGGGGCCAGAGACCTACAGCAGTGGGTATTTTAAACATGCTCATTAATAATGACTCAAAGTGGGGATTTATTGCCGTTCAGAAGAAGGAAAGAGACAGTAAATCAGCATTGGTGAGGAAAAGAACGAGGGAAAGATATGAGTTCTTATTTAAAATGTGTTCACGTGCTTTATACCCCTAAACTAGAGATCGCTATATTGAAGTGGAAGGTTTTATTTGTAGGATTGAATTCACTGAAGATATGTTTTATGCCAGCATTCATTTTTCCAGCTTTCATTTGCTTTCCTTTGGCCAAAAGTTGGGGACTTGGTTTATTGCTTGAAAGCAAGAATAGATTGCCTTAGCTGTCTCTTGGTGAAAATACTCCTTGCTTCAAATGATGACTTACAAAGCACTCGTTGGATCCTAGGAAAAATGCTACTTTATTGGCACATATGTTGAAGAAAATAGTTTTTAAAACATTCAATTAGTTCTGCCTTTGAGATAGAATTTAAACAAACCCAAAGCAATAGGATTAAATTCATGTAAAACTCCCAGTGTTGCTTGGGAACCAATTCTTTTCCCACTCAAACTACTCCAAGGATAATCAGGCTTACTCTTGGCTATATTCCAGTGAAGCAAATACATGCTTTTAATTCATAAGGCAGACCATGGTACTTCCTTGCCTAAAACTCTCAGTCCTTTCTGATACATTAAAATAAAATGCAAACTGCTTACTGTGGTCTGCGGAGCCCTAAACATTGGCCCTTGGTTTACCTGGCCACCTTCATCTCATCTCCCTTTTCTTCTCATCTGGTTCATCTGGTTCAAGTTAACTAGCTTCTTCTTCGTTCCTTGAAAAATATCAAGCTCTTCTCTGCTGAGAACCGCTCCTCAATTCTGCCTTGTACATCTTTGCCCTTGCCACTAGAGGAAAGATTCTTCTCAGTTTCTCCAGGGTGTACCAGTGGTCACTTCCAGAGAAATCATCCTCGACCATCCTGCCTGGGCTATCTTTCCCACCCATGAGTTATTCTGTAATTGGTTACCATCTTAATTGTCTCTTCCTCATGCTTATCAAAAGTCCTAATTGCATAGATACACATGTGTAAATGTGGAGATAAACAGTATCTCCCATAGTTTCTACAAGACTGAAAGATCCATGAGAGCAGGAACCATGGGTGTTTCATTCATCACTGACTATCCAGACCTGATGGCAGTGTCTGGCCCGCAGTCAGTCCTCAGTAAATATTTGCTAAGTGAATCGTCAGTGTTGAGCTCAATACCTGGCACGTTGCAGGCTGTCAGTAAACACTTTTTAATTGAATTTGTCTTGTTCCCATAGAATTTAGCAAATTCACATAAGCTGCCTAAATGAATCCCAAGGGCTGACTTCCCTCTCCACAGCAGCGTGGTCTTTGCAAATTCTACTGAGATGACAAATGACAATTGAGGGTACATGAATGAGGAGGATGCTTAAAAGCTTAGACTGACTCTGGATCATCTTCTGTGGGAAAAAATGTCATGGAGGCAAATTTTCACTCTCCAGATCGAACTCAATTCCTCTGGTTCCTTGCTCTCCTGATCTATTCTTGTCTTGGTGAGAACTTCTTTGTTTTTGTCTGGGGGTTATCATGATGTGTTCATAAATGAAACTTGAGCTTCTTTGTTTGGTTTTGAACAGGCAGCTGATTGGTTTTCCAAGGCTTCTTTTAAGCAGCTGAAATCACAGTCACTGAGCCTCTTACATAGTTCACTGGACCCAGAGCCAAGAGACCATGTGGGATTTATGGCCTAGGGTAGCAATGACAACATTGTCATGGGGAAATGTTTTGGCAAGATAACACAGAGCTGTGAGTCAGCCATTAAGTTCCTTTGTTTAGGCTCTGTGAAAATTAATTTGCAAAAATATCCAGGTCTATTGTGTGTTCTGGTTTCTATGTAAATTAGAAGATTTTGTGGGGAAAAAAAGCCAGGGATGATCCTTTTCAAACATTTTCAGACACGTTGTCCATTAATTCAAGTGATTTTCACTCAATTTTACTCTATTTACACTTATATTTTTCTCAACAAGTTGTATCAGTCAAGGTAGAAATAGACACAGCATTAGATAATAAGTCACAGTATATGTTGCTTTACAAAATAACAGAAAGCTTAAAATTTTGACTTATTGGGACAGCCATGGAAACTAAGGGAAAAATAATTCAACAGTAATTGTCTAAACTTGGAAACAGCAGCAATGCCACAGCATTCTGTAATGGTGCCTGTGCTTCCGGAGCGGGTGTGGGGTGTTTATAAACCTGAGAATCAATCATATGGAGGAGAGTGAAGTATCAGCATCCTGGGGATAACCAGGAGTTCTCTTTAAACCCAGAGTGGGTCTCCTTTCCTTCCTTCCTTCCCTCCTTTTCCTCTTTCCTTCCTTCCTTCCTTCCTCCCTTCCTTCTTTCCTTCCTTCCTTCCTTCCTTCCTTGTTATTGATTTGAGAGAGAGAGTCAAGGAGAGAGAGAGAAATATCTATTTGTTGTTCCACTTATTTATGCATTCATTGGTTGACTCCTATATGTGCCCTAACTGGGGATCAAACCCTCAACCCTAATGCATGAGGATGATGTTCCAACCAACTGAGCTACCTGGCCAGGGAGAGGGAGTGTTTCTTTCTTTAAATCTTGACACCTTGGTTCCCATGTTCAGCCTTGCTCTGTGATTAAAGCCTGCCAGCTCACTCCCATGCCCCAGTAAACACAGACCCTCACCTTGAAGCACAAATTACACCTAGAACCTAAATTACACCACATCTTCAGACCCATTGCTGGCCCATTTGGCACCTGAGGTCCCTGGACTACCTTTGACACCTTTATCATTGTCCCAACGCTTAGCACTGATCTAAGAATATTGACTTCTCTCATCTGGACTAGAATCTTGCCCAGTCCAGGTAGCCCCAGGACGGGACCCCTGGAGTAGCTCTTCATGAGCAGTCAACCCCCTCAGGTCTCCTCAGGGACCTCCTCCCTCTGATGGGACCCAAACATATCCTCTGAATCCAAGGCTTGTGGCCTGAATCCAAGCCTTGTTTCTATCCAGTCAAACTTCGATGGCTTTTTTAAAACCTTAACTGTACATTTTCTTCTCAACTGTACCTTTTCATCCCATGTACTTGGGATGGTTGACATTTAAAGCAGTTTGATTGGAATCTTTGCACTTGAAATTTATTTTGACAAGAAAATGGGCACTAATGTTACTTACTCTTGGTTTACCAAAAGAAAAATGGTAGCCAAATTCTCATGGGGACCATAGCAACAGTGAATTCTGAAACTCCATGGCTATGGTAGTCTGCTCATGTGTGGAGCCTGCTTGGGAGGAAGGGACCGCGTGTTGTTGTGGAATGCTTGTCCTATATCCCCAGACAAGTGACGAACAAATTCACGCGGATTAAAGGAATCCCATAGAGCAAAAAGGAATGTGTGGCCGATCTCTAAGTGATATATAGAGAGGGGCCCCCACCCCTGCCTTGACAGTCTTTTATTGATATTCTAGATATATTACATCTAGGATGGTTCTCATTAACTATGCACAGGTTCACTTTGGGTGGATACCTTTTACAAGTAACAAAGGAAAGAATGTCCCCAGTTGCTTCAAAGAGAAAGGTCATTTACAAATGTAAAGGAGAAAAGGCTGAGCTGTTTACATTCATGCTTGGGAAGTCTAGCACAAGTCACAGTAAACTTCTGCAGTTTCCATCCCAGGTGAGGGAGTTTTTGCAAGAGCAAGTTTCAAGGCAGGCTAGGGACAATGCATGCCTGATTCCCCACGGGAGACCTATCCATGGATGTTCCCTGCACGCCACATGCATCTGTCTGCTTTCAGAACCAGAGCTGAGCCACAGGTCTCATCACACACCAATAGGTTCCCTGTAGAGAGCAGTGGAGGTGTGGTAACACAAGGAATCTTGAGAGCCACGTCCTTCCTCTGTCCTCCCCTGTCTCTCTCTACCTGGTGGCGGTGGCCTTCACTTGAGCACTTTATCCTCTGCCTTTCTGGCCCCAACTTCATGTATTTGTCTAGATCAGATGATCTCTAAAGTAGCACCTACTTCTGAAAAGACTATTAATTTATGGCAGATTTAAAAATCAGCAATCCAGTGGAAAATAAACTGAGATAACCCCTTCAGGAGAGGAACTAATGAGAAACATAGCTGAGTTGAGCAGGGGCATGTGTTTCTCAGTTATTCCTGAGTTGGCTGAGCAGGTGCTGAGAACCAGACACTGAGGCCTCGACAGTGGAGTGGGGACATAAAACCCGGAAACTGTTTGTCATAATGAGTGCCATGCCCAATAAAAGCCGAAGCAGATGTTCGCATAAAGTTTTTGCTGTTGTGTTTTAGTAGGGGTACTTTCAGGGTGTGAAGTTTATTAGTGAGACACGGCACTATCTGCCTACCCCCTTTGCCATATATCAGCAGTCTCACCATCCGTTTATAGGGTTGGAATTAATTTTGTTAATGGTTTTCATGGGAGTAGATGAAATGCGATGTGTACCAGCTGGAACTTCGTTTATCATGCAGCTGCCTTTCAGGGAAGGCCCCCAGACTCACTGACGGCCTGATTGTCAAAGAGCTTACTGTCTCAGAGTTTTTAAAGATACAGGGGGTTGCATTAGTTTCCTATTCCAGCTATTTCAAAGAATGACAACTTAGTGACTTAAAACAACAAAAATTTATAATCTTACAGTTCTGGAGGTGAGAAGTCTGAAATGAGTCTTGTGGGGTTAAAATCAGTGTCAGCTGGCAATTCTTCTATCTGGAAGCTCACAGGGGTGTCCATCCTTTGGCATCTCTGGGCCACACTGGAAGGAGAGTTGTCTTGGGCCACACATTAAGTACATTGTGACATGTAATCACAAAAAATCTCATAAAATTTTAAGTAAATTTACAATTTTATGTTGGGCTGCATTCACAGCCATCCTGGGATGGTTGGACACCCCTGCTCTAGGGGAACAATGTGTGGTTTCTTTGTCCATTCCAGCTTCTAGAGGCCACCTGCATATTCCTTGTGTCCCCTTCCTCCATCTTCACTTCCAATGTCTTCTGTCCCCTCTGACCTCTCTCTTCATCTTTAAATCTTTTCTCTGTATCTCTGACCTCCTTTACCTGCCTTTTAAAAATAAAAAAGACCCTTGTGATTATATTGGGCCCACCCGAATAATCCAGGATGATCTCTCATCTCCAGATCCCTAACTTAATTGTTTCTGTAGAGTACCTTTGGCTGCCAAGGTAACACTCACAGGTTCTGGAGTTTGGATGTGGGCAACTTTGAAGGGGAGCTGTCATTCAGCCTACCACAGGGGCTACAGAGAAGAAACAAGGCCTAAGAGACCAATGACTTCTCTACAGTCACACAGCTAGTTTGTGGCAGTGCCGTGACTGCATTATCCCCAGCATCCTCACATTTGCATGCTTTATATAAGGGCATCACTGACAATCAGGGGCAGGAGCATGCACAGATGGACTTTTTTATTTTCAAAATAAACTTGAAATGATTGAGGAATTAGTTAGTATAGGATTAAGTCAGTGATTTTCATAGAGCAGCTTAGAGAAGACAGAAATTCATATATATATTTTAAAATAAAATTTTAATGCAAAATCTTTCTTATTATAATTTTTCTAGGGTGTGGTGCCTTCTAAGGATGTTAAGTGACTTCTAAAAATGATTACCAACTTGCAGTGATCATAGCTTAAGCGAGGATGGGAAATGAGAGTGCCAAGGAAAGAGGTGTTTGTTCACTTTCTACTCTTCCTTCCACTCCTTCTTTTCTTCCTCCCGCTGTAACTCTGGCCATTGCTGCCATTTGGAAAACCAGTTATGACTGGAAAGCCAATCCAAACTCTTTAAACTAAAGGAAATAAAGCCACCAGAGGCTTATTAAAATGGGTTAAACCAAATTAGGTGTTTGCTATAGTTCACAATACAGCCCAGAGTTTGGCGTAAGGAACTTGTTTTTAGCTTTTCTCTCCCTTCTGCTCAACAGTCACCTGTAACAAGTAAAGAGGTCATAGAATTTTGGATGTAGATGGGATTAGCCCAATTCTTTCATGAATTATGGGTCTCTTATATAGTATCTTTAGCAAGTGTTTGCCAGACTCCTCTCCTGCCTTAGTTTTCTCCATCTATGGCATGGGCAGGAAAGGTAACTGGGGTAAATTAAAGGCCTTATTAAATATGAGTTCCTAAGAGGAAGGTGCATTGGAGAAGGTTGTGATTTGGTTGTTAAGCTCATGTTCTGGAGGAATCATTCCACTGCTGCAGGGTGTGGTGCCTCACATCTAGAGTCTCGTCAATGCTTGACCTAACCTCACATCTGTGCCCCCGTGTGGCCATTGTTCTTATGTGTATCTGCCTTTCTCTCGACATAACCCAGGGCTAGACTCATGATGCGACTGCACTATCCTGCTGATGGATGCTGGGATGGATAAATGAATGATAGTTATATAATTTCAAGGGCATTTGGAGAACATACAGATCCAGGGCCTCGATGGAGATATTGAGAGGGGCTGGAAAAGGCTGAAGATGTGTCTCACATTTGCGTGCTTTGGATGATCTTCATTGACATACCGTGTTTTGCCACGTATAATGTGAATTTTTTTACCCAACTTTTTTAGGGAAAAATAAGGATGCGCGTTATACATTGATATAATGATCATATAATCCCATTTATAGTGTGCACAAAAAATGTGGGTGCACATCATACAGGAAGTAATGCACTAATATTAACAAGTTGGCTTACCCTTGCTCTGCTAACTTTCTTAAACAAGATAAAGTAGGACTGGAAGTTTCCATTGAAATTTATTTTCATAGATGTTTTAATGTGACACTGAAGATGAGTAGACACTTTCCCTTTGGATGTTTGTACTCACACTCAAGGTCGTTTTTTTCTGCCTACCAAATGAAGAAGTTCTTCAGCTGCTGGTACATCAGGTTAATGACACAGTGCTGAACTAAACAAAGTCAAGTTGCCAAGCTCCTGTCTAGCATCAATTGAGGCTCATAAAAATAATTCATTCCCTCAGTCTAATCTTGACAACCCCCAGAATACCAAATTATATGTATCAAATGCTCCTTTCTGCTATATAGGACAAGGTCAGTTCTCACAGTATCCCTGCCCAATGGGGAAGCAGAGCATCAACTCAAGAACTGTTAAATATTTGGTGTACCTGAGACATGTTACAAGGTTGGACTATGCTACCTTCCCACTAAGGTATTAGTGTTCACTGTACCCATCAAAGAGGCCATCAAATTAACAGGTCTGAAATAAGAAAATCTGATCTTAAAGATTATGAATTAGAGATTAGGACTTAGAGAAATTGACTTAATATTCAGGCCAGGAAAAGGATCTCCATGGATGGGAAATATTGGGTGACTCTTTGATTTTACCACTTCTATACCATAGCTCTTTCTATGTTGTTTCCCCAACCCTCCACGCAGCCTAATTCTACAATTTCTTTTTGTTTCTAGTTCCTTCTTTCTGGGGATTGGTGAACTCAGCTTGGAATCTTTGCTCTGTGGGGAAACGGCAGTCCCCGGTCAACATAGAGACCAGCCACATGATCTTCGACCCCTTTCTGACGCCCCTTCGCATCAACACAGGGGGCAGGAAGGTAAGCAGCCATGTTGCTTCTGTTGTGAAGTTGAGGAGAAGGGTGTGGCAATGCTGATTCTGGAAGCCAATCCTCCCAGCCTCGATCTCTGTGATGGGTTTTTCTTCTCACCTAAGAATAATACCGCAGAGCCAGGCCTACTGCCAATACATATAATTATGTCTAAATTGTGCTTTCTCTCCCCGCCTAGTCAAACCCTTGTGTTTCTAATTACTTTATACCCCCTGGATGTTGCCTGAGGTTCTATCCCTTGGTCCCCCATGAAGGTCAGTATACAGAGTTGCTTTGTCTGTATATCATGCTGGGAAAATCCTTTTTCCCCAAAACCTCTTTACTGGGGCTTCTCTTGATCTGAACAAAATGAAAATAAAATTTTTAACAAGTAAAATCAGACGTTTATCATCCTAGAAAGAAAAACAAACAAATAACACCCTAGATGATTTATAAGAAAATCAATAATTTGTCTTCCTCAAGGCATCTTGCTGGCTAAGAATCCTAGCTCCTGCACAGAAGTGCTGAGTTGTGCTGTGTGGCTCTCACACCAATATCCCTCCCCCACCCCCCGCCATGGTGCACTCCTCCTTGATTTGTGGAAGGGCATGACGTTATGACCACGGGGTCTTCTCATTGCTGGAATCTAGCATTTCTCTTACTGGTTCATTTCTATTTGACAACCTTTTACTGTTGAGTACATTGTTGGAAGTGGGAAAAAACACACACAGAGAAAATTGTATTTGAAGGTGATGTAACTATTGGGAACTCAAGAGGAATGGAAAATCATTTGTGAGCAAGACATTGGGCTCACAATTATGGACAACTTCTGTTAACTGCTGGCTGCTGGTTCTCCAGGGCTTGGGTTCCTAGGGCTCTGCTCTCTCCTCATTTATGCGGTCTGTTCACCTCACTTACCACGGAGTTTGTAAGTCATTGGTTTTCTTCTGATATATTGGAATATATATATTTTTTCTATCACATAACTATCACCAAAAAAGAAGAGAAAAGAAAACCTAATGATTGATCGAAATGTTAGTAACTTTGACGCAGGTCACAAGGCAGGCTGTAAAAGACCTTGCATGTGGCTAAGATTGTTGAGCTGTGTGGTATTTTGTGCCATTTGAAATATAACTTGGGAAGCATTTCTGTAGCAAGGCCCTACCTAGCTGATGTAGCTTATTGCTCTGATTCCATAGCAAACTAGCTTAGCCTAATTATTGCTCCAATAATTTTTATGGACCGTGAAAGGAACCTGTTGTAGGTTCTACATACACTGCTCTCTAAAAAGGGGAATCATTTGAGTCAAGTCACGATGGATAAGTTCACTGACCAGTATTTAAGAAGAACAAGCTTCAGTTTTAACTAAATACTCAATTATTCTTTCTTTGTTGGGGAGGCTGATGGAGGGAATAATTGTATTACAGAAAAAGGGAAAAGCCCGAAGCAGAATGAGGGGTGGTAACCGACTTGTAGACATTATCAGAAAGATGGGAAGCCAGGCTGAAGCACAGGGACCCAAGAGGAGATAGTGGGGACCTAAGGATGGGGAAGGGCAGAGGCCAGACCCCAGAGGCTGTGTTAAGGGACTGAGTCTTTTCCCTAAAAGTTATGGCAAGCGTTTAAAGTGTTTTTAGATAAAACTTACGGTATGCTAAAGGTGAGATGGGAAGGTGACAAGCTACCAAAAATAATAGATATATAATTTCCCCTTTTCAATAGACCATCTTAGAGGGAAATGTTGATATGAAAGGGAAAAGAACTAATTTTAAGACAGCTTTTCCCTAAAATTTATTGGGAAAGTACGGACTAAAGGGATAGCCTGGTGGTAAAAATCATTCTTATGTTTTGTTTTGATGTTTTTTGTTGTTGACAAGTTAATTTTTGATTCTGTAAAGTGTACCTGATTCAAGTCAATTTTCAAATGCAATGGAGTTTGGAGTTTTGGAAACATTTACTTTTGACGATGTAAATATTTATATCTGGCACGATTTGTGTTGTCAGCTGTTTGAAGAGCTGAGAACTGTCTGATGGGTCCCTTTGCATTCGTGAAAGGTGGGAAAGAAAACATAGAAGGTCGTAGGAGGAAATAACTGGTAATGAAATGCCTAAACTTGATGGACAATAGCAAAAACATGTTGGCGAGCTATTTAAAAGGTGATTTTTAATGAGTTGGAGACTTATTTGGGAAGTGAAGATTCAGATCACTGCTCTCTGAATTTAGTTTTGCCTTGAAGAAAATGTGTATCCAACTCAAAAGACTTAAAAAAAAAACAAACCCTGCAGGACAGGGAGACGTCATAGGATTTGGGCAACGCAGCACCTTTTGAAGTCTGAAGTCAGCTGGGTATCAGCATGTTAAATGCATCCCAGTCATTCTGTGTTTTATGTTGCATTTTTATGCATGAACATTATTCCTGACTGTGTTTAAATGTTTCATATTTACAAACCCATGAAGCAGCTCTGACTTGTGTTACTGAGTTTGTTTCAACGTGTTTGACCTGGCACCAGCTGGGAGGATGAACCGATGCCTTTTCCTAGCAGGAATGAGGGCTGAAATTCAGCCTGAGCACAAGAATTCAAAGAATAATAATAGTTAAATGAGAATCAAAAAAAATTCTGTGTCTTGGGTATAATAGAGGACATTCATTTTACTTGAGCAATGAGATTTCTTTTACCTTTTAAGTTGCTTATTTTCAGTGGTAGCTTTTAAGCGGTGTTCATTTTTCTTCTTAAAGAAAAGTTATTTTTTTTATCCAGTTCAAATCTGACATATAGGGCTCTTACAGCAAAAATCCAAAATAAGTGTAATTTGCAAACAACACTCCCTTAAAGTTGGGTTGCATGTGGGTGTAAGATTCTATCTTGGAACCAGTTTCCCACTCTTGGCACCATTGAACTTAACTTCCAATAGTCTAAGTATTTTTTTTAAGTCAGGGGTCTAATTCATCTATTCTAGATAAAGCTTCTAAATCAATTTAGGAATCAAAAGGGAGCAGGTAAAGATACTTCTTCCTTCCAGGTCTCGGTTCATTTCAATGTGAACTCACAATTTCTGTATGTGAAATTGGATTATGACGTAACTGGAGTTTTAAGCTCAGTTTCAGCCTGACTGTTTTAAAGCTAGAGACTCTTGTTAGTGATTGAGCTTGTACAGAATATACATGTATTTTTACTTTCCTTGTCTTCTTCTTCAGGCCGAAGAGAGTGCACATAACATGTTTGTGTATTAACTTTCATGTGCAGTTCACATAAGTAAGCTTCTTAGTGATTTGAAAATAAAATATAGGATGAGAATGTTATTTCACAGCGAAATATGGATAGCCTCACTTGATGATTTGGGGGTACAGTAATTCCTGTAGGTAGTTGCCTGGAGCATTCCTGATACAGGTGGGTGCTGGAGGGTTGTGGGTTAACAAGTAAGTTTCACATTCATGGAGGTGATGTGGTCCATAGATAATCTCTCCGTTGATCTAAGATATCTAAAAGGAGAAAAATACATGTTAACACTGAGTCTAACTTCACTTGCTGATGCTACCATTTTAACTGAAAATTAGTTTTGGCATCCTTCCTCATCTTGTGGCTCTTTTAAGAAAATGGACATCTCAGTAGTTAATGACTTGGAAATTGCTGATGGTATGTTAAATGTAAGGTAGCATCTAAAATCAACCACTTAATATTTGTGACACTATGGTGGGACCAGGAGGTATTATGCTAAGTGAAATAAGTCAGACAGAGAAAGACAAATACCATATGATTTCATTTATATGCACAATATAAAGAACAAAATAAATGAACAAACAAAATAAAAAAGGACTCATAGACACAGAGAACAGACTGAGGGTTGCCAAGGACAGGGGGGTAGGGCAGCTGGATGAAAAAGGTGATGAGATTAAGTACAAATTGGATGTATCTCACCTTTCCCCATCATCTGTGATCCGGGTTTTGCCCACAGCACACTCATCACCTGACATGCCTCCTTTTTAGGAGTCAACCTTCATGATGCCCATGCTCCATTTTCCATGAATCACCCCCCCCCCACCTTGATCTCTTTAGTTGGTGAAATCTCTCTTCATTTGGCTCCTTGAGCACCTAGTTTATATTTCTTTTAGGACCTGGAACTTGGCCTAGAGTCTTACTTGCCATCTCTCCTCCTGTCTTAGATTAAGAGCTCCTCAAGATAAATGTGTTCTTACATTTTTATTTTATATCCCTGGAGTTATCCATGATCATGCTGGTTGATTTTAATTGAACCAGATTATTCTTGAGGAGCTTACTTTTTGTGGAATTAGTCAAAAGTTGTGTTGACTTAAGGTGGAAAAAATATAGTAAAGTCCATGATGTAAAAAGTAACCGTTCTCGCAAAAGAATCTGTCACTGGAAACTAATTTTCAGGTATTGTGGTCCTTCTCCTAAAACATGGTTGAAATATCAAGTTCTAAAAAAACAAGGCGTGTGAATTGGTTTGTGGCTTACACTTTTATTACTTCCTTATTTTTAAATTTTCCTGCAAACCTTGTAGCAAAATTTAGTTGAGCACAGTAAATCATTGCAATTCATGACATGTCTATAGCAGTATGTTCTGAAAACTTTTATGAGTAAGATTTTATATTAGGGGAGAAAGTATAGAGATACAAAGGTTAAATGGCAATAACCAACTCTGAATCACTATTTGAGACAACAGTAAAATAGATAGTAAGGAAGCAGTGAAATGATTAATTGGCACATCAATCAATTTGGCATTAATTTTAATGGGGGTAAGAAGTTGGGTTGGTCGAACCAGGCTTTACAGAGGTGCTGGAATATGAGCTACCATGGAAAACGGTAGGTAGAATGAAATACTATTGGCAGGAGGGACTATAAATGTTAGATGTTCTGGCTCTACATGTGTAATTAAAGCAAAGAGTAAAGATAGATCCATCTAAACATTTGCCATGTAAATATGTTGCTGTGGTGCTGGTTTTTATTGGGTAACTGGTATTAAACTTTCACAGACAACTATTCTTACCCATTTGGAACTCATTAGTTGCCTTTAAGTACCATGTATGGGTCTTCTTACACTGAAGCTTGGGGATGGAAATGGTACATAAAATTTTATGTGTATCCATGGGACAGAGTAGATATTTAAGAGCTGTTGAAGAACTGAATGCACTTCTTACTCATCTGTATTTTGTGACTTGATAAATGTCATGGCTCACTCTATCAATAATATACTTTCTCAGAAGAAAACAAAAAAGATTATTTTATTTGAATTCAGTTCTAACCAATAAGGCAAAGCAGTAGAGTGATGTGGAATGGACAGTAAAACTCTGGGAGAAAGTAGATGTATCATCTTAGAAAATATGGTAGCCAAGGTTAAAAAAAAGTGTCAGACATGGCTCCTGGGCTGTCAAAAGGCAGATGTTTGAAGTATCATAGTTAAAATAGATATGATCTCATTACCTCGTTGAAGATCACTCAAGAGGATTAGGAAGCTCTTAAAAATGAAATTATGGTAATACAATTACAAACGATGGTACAGAAAAAGGAACTGGTAGAGGCTAAAGATATGGATGTGGCTGCACAGGGAGTTTTTTGAGAAATAATGTTTTTAAATGGCATAAGGGATGTGAGAGAAAGGGCTTGTTGCTGAGGAGGAGAACAAAAGGAGAAGTGAAGTGTTCTAGTGGTTTCAGAGAAAATAAGACAGAGAGTGAGTGGGGACTTCCAAGACGAGGTCTTTTCAAGTTATGGTTCGTGGAGTAGGGGCATTAAGACCATATAGACCTCCATTTGGGGCAGGATAGATGTCTGTAGATGTTCTGCTTTGTGTTCAAATTTTAGGTTTGCCGCTGAGCACCTGATATGAGAGGCCCAACCTCTCTAAGCTTCAGTTTCCTCATATGTGAAGGGAGATCATAACAGCCCCCACCTCACAGGGTTGTGGTGGAGAGAATTATGGGAAATAATGCATTGATTTGTCAGGCAGAGAAGAAAATGCTCCTTAATTATTCACTACTGTCCTAGTCCATCTGGGCTGCTGTGACACACCACCACAGACTAGGGACCTAATGAACAATGGAAATCTGTTTCTCACGGTTTTGAAGGCTGGGAAGTCTAAAATCAAGGAATCAGCATACTCACCTTACACTGAAGGCCCACTTCCTGGTCTATAGCTGGAGCCTTCTCACTGTCCTCACATGGTGGAAGGGACCAGGGACCTCTGTGGGGCCTCTCTTATAAGGGTCCTGATCAGGAAGGCTCTGCTCTTATGACCCAATTATCTCCCAAAACCCCACCTTCTAATACCACTACCTGGGGGTTAAGATTTCAACATGTGGATTTGGGGGAGACACAAACATGTAGACCATGGCAGCTACCACCAGAGGTGCTGGTGCCATTAGTGAGAAAACAAAGCTCCCACATGAGTTTCTCTGTTAAAGAGACTGATCATCGCATTCAGTAACCTATATGCAGAGCAGGGAAGTGATTTCAATTCTTTGATAGAATTAGAATTCAGAACCACCAATGCAAAAGGTTGAAATTCAGCAGGCATAAAGGCAAAGCTCACAGGTATATATTTATAAAAAGCTGCACAGATTCAGGCGGCACTAGATGTCCTGTAAAATCACTACATGCGTACAGGTAGAGGAATTTAAAGGATAATGTGCTCAGTATTAGTAAATACCACAGGGAAGACGCCAAGAGACAAAGTCAGCCTAATTCCATTCTACTACGTAAGGTACTACGTCCACAATAAGTGAGGTCATTGTCCTGCAATCACCTTCACCGAGAAGACAGTGTCTGGGACATTACTGTCAGATCCTTGGTGCTGATGGTCAGATTCGCTAATGGAAAAGACATTGAGAAAGTGAAGTACACAAGAAGAGAAGCAAAGTGATGGTAAGAAGAATTAAATGCTCTGTTCAATTTTATCTATCTGAAAGGCAAATATCTAGAAGTGTAATTACAGGTGTCTTCTAATTGTACCTGTCCTGGGCAGCCTTAGACTCAAAGAACTAGCCCTGGTGTTTGGAATTAGCTTGGACTAGACTTCAATTCAAAATAAGAATTCAAGGTATGTGAAAAGTGAGTGATTTCCCTGTGTTGCGTTGAGAATCCCAACACAGAAAGAGTTCTGGCAGTCACCGAAGGCCACTTGAGATTGAGAACAAGCTCAAGCTTCAGATGAAAGCCTTGACCTGGGAATCCCCTTCTAACCTAGAAACTGATTTTCTATGAGCAGTGGTTACACAGGACATGTGGAATGTCATCTGTTTGAGGCTGATCCAGGAATGAGGATTTAATGAGGATGTAAACCCTCCTCAAGGAAAACCCCCTTTAAACCTTAGCTTTGGTTTGGAAGACACTTGTATTCTCTTCTTGTCATCCTCTATCAAAGTTATTCCTCAAAGTTTCACACACAGGATTCTTTCTCATTTAGGATATTTTGCCCTGAGTAGCTAGAATGGAGATTTCAGGGCAAAATAAATGTTACAAGAAAGGACTTGGATTAAAGGGAAAAAATAAAGCCAAAGGAAGTGTTTATGCTCAGGGCGGAGCGTTTCACAGGTGGTGGCAGGTTTCAGTGTGTAGCATTGAAGTGAAGGAAGATGAGCACATTGCAGAAGACTCAAGGTGCTGTTTCTTAAGTTGGGAAATAGATTCAGAGCAGAGGCATTCTGTTGTTGGTATTAGGTCTTTGTGCACCATTGCCTGGCTTAGTTCTGGGCTCAGGATTTCTGCTGCCCACGACCTTGGTGGTTCCTTGTAATGTGTACTCCTTGACATCACCCAGAAAATCAATGCAGAGTCATTAGGCAAGTCTCCCAGGGAAATACATAGATGTTGGCTTTTAGTATTTTATAAATGTATCTACTTCTTTCTCATTCTTCCTCTGGTGATTGTTAGACTTTGCTTTGCTTTCCTATTTCTTGGTCCTTTCTCTCTCCCTCTCCTCATTTTCCTTCCTCTTCTCCATCGTTCCAACTTGCTCTCAGCGTTTCCTCCTTTCTGCCATCCCTCTCTCCCCTTTACTTTTCCCTCTACCTCTTTTCTCCTGACCCCTTCTGCCTCTTTGTCTCCTGGTTCTGAATACACATGGCCAAGGAACCTGTGTCCTCTCTCTTCTGTATCAGAGCAGAATAGGTTTTCCCTCTTCATACACTAGAAAGACTGACAATTGTATGATTTTGCTGACAACACTTATATGAGAGAACGTTCAAGTTATCCAAGCACAATTTTTATAAGGGAATGTGGAGAGAATTAACTCAAGATGCTTAATGAATGTACAAGCAGATGAATTCCTAGAAGGAAGATTTTCCTCCAGTAATCTTAGGACTTAAGCATCTGTCACATGGTACCACCTTAGTTTTCTGGTTACATGATTCCACAAATGAAACTAAGAGGCATTTTACAAATTAACTGTACTTTCAGAAATAGACAGCAAAATGCCTTGTTCACCTACCCTGCTTGCAGCTCAGCATGCTTGCTAGCCATCTACATGTGGGGAAGAAGAGGAAGAGAAGAGGGAAAAACTTGATCTAATCTTTAGACTTCTCCCCAGCTGGCCTCATTTCCTAAGCATTCCAGAACAAGTCCCTCCATCCCAATCAAGATGATAAAACTGGTGAAGCACCCTAGGTGACACAGAAACAGTCACACACCCAAGAGAAAGTTTAGATTTTGATATTAAAAAACTAGTATAAATTGTGCATTCTCTCCAAAAAGGCTCCAAAATTGGCCAGTCTACTCTCCTTGTAAGCCTGAGCCTTTGGCTGGATGAACCGGCAAAGCTACCCCTATGTGAACTTTAGAGACTTTGAGTTCTATCATTGCTAGAAACCAGGTATCCTTGGTGTAAAAGTTAAAATAAAATAAAAATAAATAATAGTTTTCTCATCAGCCCAGGAAAAAAAAATGAGATGGATTCTGTTAAAAGGACTTAAGAAAATGCTAATTTGCTTCTAAGCTCTGTCTTTCTGAAACAAAAGAAAACTAGATTAAAACTGAAACACTGGAAGCAAAAATATGATTGGGGGGGAGTCTATGCATCATAAATGATTGAGCCTCTGAGCAACTATCAGACTTTTAATTTTTCTTATGAAAATTTAATGTCATATAGATACAGCTTTATTAATATTATATGAAGGACTAAGAATACCTAAAATGATCAATTCATGTCTTTCCAGTATCTCATATTTTCATCACTTTAGAATGTAGGTGTTCTAATCCTTTGTGCTTTAGCATGTTAAGGCCAAGACCCAAACGGTGAGTAATGTTAACATTAGTCTGTTCATCTTCCAATTTCCCGCACTCCCTTGCCCCTGAGTTGCAGTTATGTAGGATGAATAAGTCTAGAGATCTAATGCACGGCATGATGATTATGGTGAATGATGTTATACTGAATACTGGAGATTTGCTAAGAGAGTAGATATCAGGTGCTCTCGCCATTACCATCCCCAACCAAAAAAAAATGGTAACTGTGTGAGGAGCTGGGTATGTTAATTAGCTTGACGGTAGTAACCCTGTTACTACATACGTAATATATATGAATGTTACACACTTTAAATGTAGACAATATTTATTAAAATACAAATAAGTAAATATTTTAAAGGTCACTCAGTTCCATCTAACATCTGTCTGTTCCATAAGGTGATCATTTTGTTCAGGCTAGCACTGCCCACTTGTTGTTCTGAAAAACTTCATTTTCTATTTTTACCTAGATCTTCATCAGATGGGACATTTAATATGACATGAGTCAATTAGCCCTTAGCCCTGAAACACACATATGCTGACCATCAACAAACATGTTTATATGTAATATCATACGATGAAGGTACATGATCTCCTTTTTTACCAATAAGTGAAAGCATACAAGCCCACACAGTGAGGTGTGTCATATTCAGTAGAAACCTGTCAAATTAGCAGCATCTCACCTGCCCAAAAATATTTTCCCCCACATTTATATGCAAATACATTTCACAGCACATCTAAAGAACAGAGATTTTTCTTAATTAGTATTTTCCTTTGAAATATTCAAAAAATAATTTTTTAATTGGGAAAAAGCTACTCTTCCTTCATTTTTTTTTTAGCCAAGGAGCTCTTTCCACTAATTTTTCAACATGAGCAGAATGCATTACTCGTGGCATGGTGGAGAAAAGGAAGACACATCATGTATAGCACATTGCTATCTAATGCTCATTTGCTAGCTGGTCGTGAATGTAGAAGCCAACTTAGTGTTTGGTGACTCCCATGTCACTTATTCTGAGCTTGATAGACTTGGATAGAATAAGACTCTGGCAACATTTCTGCTTCAAAATGAGTGTTGCATCATCCTTTCAGGGTCTGATGCTCTCCAAGCCCAGGGTTAGAGCCTAGATGGAAAGTCTTGTGCAAATGATTTGCTGAGGAAGTGTGGTCAAGTGAAAGCTGCAGAGGAATTGGCGGAAGCAGGGCAGGAGGAAACGTTCAGCAAGATATAGGTTCAAGGGGAGTCTACCTGGAGCCTGATCTCACAGGGAGCTCTTGAGCATGGATGGCACCGGCTCTTGGCCCCCACACCTACCCCTAGATGCTAGGGGGACAGCCTAGGAGGGGTATAACCTCCCTGACATTCCCAGGCAAGACACCTCTTGTGCAGGGATGTCCAGGAGAAGCTGCTCACACTGGCTTTCAAGAGCACATTTGTGTATCACTTCCCAAGATCTCTGCATTCATTAACATCAGGTTGATAACTTGAAATCCACCTTGGTAGGAGTGTTTACACCGCAGGAACCTGCAAATGTGTGCACCAGGGTTTTTCTTTTTCCTGGAGAGTTGGTTGCTGGGCAGTTACCAGCACACCGCAGTTTTTCCAGGCCAAGGGCAGTTCCCAGGAAAAGGGTGAGTTGATTGCAGCCAATGCTCATAGAAGCTGGGACCATCCACTAGTCCAGAAGAGTGCATCCGGGTGGATCCCCAACAACCTCTATTATAGCTGGGGATGAAAAGAAAGTTTTAGATTTCTTACAGATATTCATATGGAAATGACTCCAGTGGCCATGGCTTGGTCTCCTGGAGTATCATTCGGACTGAACTAACCGTGCCTGTATTCTACCTGCCCCAAAACCAGGTACCACTACCTGGGGAGGAAGGGGAAGCCCAGAGGTGATTGCATGGGACTTGGACTTTCCTTACCATTGTCCTAATTTCTCTTTTAATATACCATCTTTACTTGCTTGCCTCTTGCAAGCCTATATTTCTCCTAATCACATATTTGCAAAGATAAGATTGGCGTACAGGTACAGCTTTTGCTCAGTGCCTTGGCTGTCACAAAGCAACATCTTCAGCTTCTTTTCCAGTTTCAGCCACCAGTCCTCTAGCACCAGGGATGTCCTTGTGTCTTTCACCACCCCAGCTTCTGCACAGGCTTCTGGTCAATGACACTGCCAGCAGCATGGCATACAGCCCTGTGAATATATGCTACACACCTGTTGGAAAGTCCAAAGGGAGAAGATAGGGAGGCGCTTTTAGGCTTTTGCAAATAAGTGGCCCTCATTTAACACATTGCCTTTTAATGATTATTTTGCAATTTCTGAATCCAGAAGGTAAGAGTCAGGGAAAAAAAAATCTAAATAGGAATGAGGAAATAGCCCTGTGCCAGGCAGTCTTAAGTCCATGCTGTTCAATCAATTCAAAGTATTACTAGCATTTTTCTCAAGAGTGTCATATACAACAACCGCCAAGCTTTTCTTTTGCGATTACAAAAAGGACAGATACTGGAGCGAGCCGTATTTTAGCTCTGCGGGGATGTAAAAAATGAACTGCTAGCACCGGCCCAGGAGGAATGAATAGCAGTAAGACATCAGTGTCATCTGTATACTGATTTGTGATGAATTTCCGAAAGGCTTAATGGTATGATGCTCTGATATATAGGGGCTTCCTGAAAGTTAATAACTGTAAGTTACCCGCTTGGAAGAATGTCATGGGGAAAAGTGAGTAATCACAGGTAATATATAAATAAGTAACTTCACTAACACCGTAGAGTCAACGGTGGTGTGTCCTATACCTCTACCCTCTGTGATGAGAAATATAAAATGAAAAGGATTGTGAAGACATGAGGTCAAATGTGACACAAACACCCACAGTGGTACACATGGTAAGGCCTTTAATTTGCCTTTTTCTAGACTGGGTCCAAAGGGAAAACAGTATACAGTGATCACTTTTCAGGGGTGAATTAACAACACCCAGAGTCCCCTGATGCAGATTCAAGTGGGAGCAACAAAATCTCTTTGGATAGACACCTTGTCTTTGCCAGTTACCATGTGGTCTGCCATGTCCCCGGTGGATTGTGTGCTTAAAGCATCAACAGGTACGAGGCATAGGACCTTGAATGATGGTGGCCCCTGTCAACCTGCTGGCCTGGGTTCCTTTGGCCCTCTCATTTTTATGGCTGTGGCTGACAGCTTCTGGTTCGCAGCAAAATGCATAGCATAAAGAAAGTACTCGATAAATGTTTATTGAATGAAATGAAATGATAAATAGATGAGTGAAAAAATGCCCCAGATCCTGGACTCACAACCAGATGGAAAAAGAGAAAGGAACTAATTATACTGAGTACATACTACCTCCATTTACACATACATATTTTATCTCACTTAATTTCCCAAACAACCTAAGGTGGTCAACTTCACAGACCAGGAAACTGAAATGTGCAGTTGTTCAATAATGTACCTAGAGTTACAGGAATGAGAAGGAAAAGAGCTGAGTTTCTAGAATGTGGCACTAAAAAGCTGAAGACGGGGGAGAGATATTTTCCATCTATATCACAGGTTTAGGAAGAAGAGGGCAGGGGGTGGAGGAGCCTTGACCTTCCCCTACTCTTCATCTCTTTGGCGTAATTTGGAAGATTGAGATAAGGCGGTGCCCCGTGCTAGGTTTGCTCTGTGCTCAGCCTGTTTGCATCTCTGCAGCCTGTGCGTTTGGCTTTTCATGGTACGTATTTTATCCTTAGAGGTGGTGCTGTAGGTCTGCTTGGTTGTCTGGCTGCCATTCTCTCCCCTGGCAAGGTGGCAGAGCACATACCGAATATCGTTTCTCAATAGGCAGTTAATTTCCCTACATCCTTCATCAAGAAAAGCACCACATAAATGCCCAAGATAGTTATGGGTATCACTACACCAGATGGGGCGGCTGTAGAGTCAGGGGGAAGACATACCGTTTTAATTTCCAGGACAGAGAGATGTGTGCTTTCTCTCTGTATAGAGAGTGGTGGTGCTTTTTCTGTCACCTGTTTTCTCTCTCTTCTGCTTGCTTTCTCTTAATTTGTTATGAGGACACACATTGATGTGCCTGCATCTGCGTTTTCCCCCCCAAAGAACATGAATTGCACTGTGGAAACCCTGATAGGCACATTTCCAGGTTCTCCTGGGCTCAGAGCAAATCAAGAAAAACTTCTGAAGTCATGAGCCTCAAAGGACTGGCCGGTGTAAATGGCCTGTCCCTGTTTCTCCTAGGCAGCCATCCTTTAAGTCATTTCATATGAAGTGCATAATTTAACAGGGGCAAAGCTGCCACATCCCTGCCATTCATTTCTCAGTCTGCCCTTAGTTCTCTGTGGATAATAATGATGATAATGGATGGAAATTTTAAGTTTGTTCCTCTCCACATCCAGTGTTCAGACTGAAAAGAATTCAAAGGTGACCTTCAGTTCTCAAGTCACACCGGGAATAGGACAATCAAATCGAAGGCTTGCGATCACAATGGTATTATGCAGTATTGAGCTCAGCGTCCCCACTCAAGACCATTGCCAGGAGCCTACCCCAGCCTCCCAGGTCTCTCCCTTCAGCATGATCTTGGGTGACACATGCTTCTGGGGAGGCTGATGCCTGTGGGGCTGGTGTCACTCCTGCCTCTCCCGGCAACAGGACCTCACACGGCTCTCACAAGCACTGCTGAAACCTGGCACTGAGGCTCCCACTCTGGCACGGTTGTTTCTCCAAAGCTGTCATGGCCTTTCCCCCAAGCCCAAATGGTCTGACCTTGAAGGCACTTCAGCCTTCTTTTGAGTTTCCCAAAAGACAGCATGGCTTTCCCAGTTTCATCGGAGCCTCTGAAAAATGTTTAAAACAAGCCCCCTTGGGATTCTTCTGGAAGCCAGTTAAGTGACCCCAACTGATGGGCATCAGAAGCGCCTGATGGGAATCAGAAGCACCGTTCTCGGTCACCAGCAAAAGGCCTGCCTCACTTGAGGCTTACGTCTTTAGAACTCTCTTCTACCGCAGAGTAATTCACTCAGCCTCCAGTCCCCCAACTACCAAAAACAGGGACATTTCCTCTCCCTGTGTTTCTTGAGAGGCTCAAGAAAAGATTCTTGAGATTCCTAAGATTGAGAATCACTATTCAGTTCCAAAGTTCCTTTTATGGTTTCCTGAGAATGCCCTGAAACCTTTATGTAAATGCGCTCTTAGAGGCTAGAATTTATACCCTTGTCATTCTGGAGGAAAATGCAAATTAAACTAAGCTTGTACTTCACTCACTGTGCATAAGAAATTTCTCCCCCAACTCTTGTTCATTGGGAGGAAGTTTTTCTCAATGAATGTCCTCCCCTCTGTCCCTCAGCTTCCACCTGTCCCCTGCTAGAAAGGGAGTGGGGGAGGGCAAAGCCATGAGGTTGATCTTTTTTTTTAACTCCTGCAACTGAAGGATATTCCTTCCTAGCACAAGACAGGTGAGATCCGGAGCCCTGTGCATTTCCTTTAATGTTATTAACATGAATGCAATGTTATTAGAATGTGCTTTGAGTTTTCTGAGGATATTTTATCCTTTTGTTACCAAGGCTTTTCAAAAGATAAAATGCACGTTTTCCTGCATGGAGTATATGAAAGTTCAGTAAAATATGATAATGTCGCCTCACACACTGTTCTCTTGGGTATGATATCTGGAAAATGTTTTCCTCTGACAGACTCTTATAATGGATGAAAATATTCCCTCTCATTGCACACACAGTGCAAGGTTTGAGGCATATTATTGGAGCTAGGTAATCTGCCTCTGAAATACTGGTATTTGAAAAGCAAATTTAAGGCTTAGGACGTTTTTGCTTTATGATCATTGACACTGATGTTAGTAAACTCTTTCTCTAGCTATGAAGAAGAGAAATGGCAGGCAAGTTATTTTTTTTCTGCAATTGCCATTTGCTTTATAGTGACTGCACCATATGGAGCAGAGTAAATAAACTATGAAGGTAGCAGGGTGCATGGAAAAAAATAACACACTTGGACTCCAACAAAACGAGTTACTTTATCTCCTTGAGCCTGTTTCCCAATCTATGAGGTGGATTAAAGGGTTGTGGTGAAGCTCGGTTTATTGGAATTCTCACGTAATTGTGCCTAGCACAGAGTGTTTCCACAATTTAATTTTAACAGAGAAAAAGCTCACCCTGAAATATATGGTGACAGACTAGACTTGGGGTGGGGAGCATACCATGCAATATATAGATAACGTATTATAGAATTGTGCACCCAGTCCTGGCCCTGGCCAGGTGGCTCAGTTGGTTGGAGCATCTCCCATACACCAAAGGCTTACGTGTTCGATTCCCAGACAGGGTGTGTACAGAAGGCAACTGATCAATGGTTCTCTCTCTCTCTCTCTCCTTTTCTCTTTCTCTGAAATCAGTAAAAAAAAACACATTCTGGGGTGAGGATTTTGAAAAAGGGGAAGAATTTTATGCCTGAAACTTACACAATGTGATAAACTGGTCATCCCCAATGCATTTAATTAAAAAAAAAAAAAAAACAATAGCTGACCCTAGAAATTATGTCAACAGAGGCAACCCATGTAATAATAAGCTTGTGATTTAAAGTCAGTGTTTATCATGCCATCAGTATTACCTACTTGTTAGTCAATGAAAGCAGTCCAAAATGCCACATATAACATGGTGAAATATATGGGAGATTATAGGGTTTGTGAGGGAAGGGAGGAAAACATGTATCTTCTCCCTTCTACCCTCCCAGGTTCTCCAGCAGGGGCCCTGTAAATTAGATTGACGGAGGACAGATTAATGAGGGAAAACCAACAGAAGTTTATTAACATGTACACTGAGCCTGTCATCACATGGGAGGACACAGAGATGTGCAACTCCACGGGGTGGTTAGAATTTGGGGCTGTATCACTCACGTGGTAAGGGAAAGGGAGGGGCAGAGGGCACTCATGCAAAAGCAGATGACTCTTTGGAAAGATGAATGGGCCCGTAGGAGAATAGCTGGGAGGTTCTGTGTGTGACAACATCTGTCTGGGTGTGGAGTTGTCCCAGAAGAGATTAGAGTCGCTCCAGGGGAGTGGGTTTATGGTGTTTGAGTTCTTTGGGGAGACTCTTCTTTTAGGCAGATAAGAGACTTCAAGAACTCAAATGCATTCCACTCACAGTAATTCTTGTGCCAAAGTGGCATGTTTTGGGGTAGCATGTCTGTCCCCATCAGTGATATCGGTACTTCTAGTCTTCATAAAGCACAGTCCTCATGTGTTTTATAATCTGGCATGTGTTTAACCATGTCTGGTGGTCACCTTGCTTCCTTGAGACCGTATATTCATTGGCTCATAGTAGGTGCCCAGTAAGTATGCACAGAAATTTTTGGTAGATGTTTGATAACTATTTATTATAGTTAACATGAGCTGGGATTGCCAAAGTAGGTTCCATAAGAATATTCAGACATGTGGATGTGATTGTTATTACTCCTATAATTACCTCCAGGAAAGGACAAGTAGATAATGCAGGATTATATTAATTGAACAAAGTAGCATCGATCATATCAAATAATTAGTGCTTAACAGTCTACCAGCAGGTCACCACTTGGGTTTCTAAACCCCTGTTGGTAGTTCATGACTATTTTGTTCCAGTCCTTTGAGCTTCTTCGGGGTTGCCCTTTTGCATCACTTCAGACAGCAGTACCAACTCAGGCGTCACCCACACGTGATGGGCCAGATATACATAGCACCTGCTGCCGTACACGAGGGTCTGTCTGAGACGTCAACTAATGGGCCTGTGAATGCAGCGCAGAGTGAACCACACTTTCTACCATTCACTGGCTTTGTTTTTCACCATGCTTTCCTGGGTCTCTGACTGTCCCAGGACCAGTTCCTTTGCCAGCACGTGGCAGGCAGGTTTACTAAAAACTGTATACATTGTGTATTGGAATAAACATCAAAGAGGTAAGCTGGACATGCAAATAATATCCCCAGTAATTCTCTCATGTTGTCTCACAGCTTTGTGAAGTAAGCGAGGGAGGGTATTGGGAAGCTAGTGCCACCACAATGCTATGTAGCAAAAAACTACAAAAATCTCAGTGGTAGAAAACAGAAGCATCTATTTCTTGCCCCTGGGTCTTCAGGTCTGCTGAAGCAGGTCTCGTTCAAGCTTCAAGGCAAGGTCAGATGTGTTCTGTGGCCAAAGCTGAAGGTGGCAGCAGCTACCTAAAGCATGTCCTTTTGGCTGAGATCAGAAGCTTCCAGAAGGGCCAGCAGAAGCACACAATGCCGTGTAAGCCTTTGGTACAAAACTGGCCCACTGTCACTTCCATCTGTATTCCATTGGCCATGTAGCATGACCATCTGCAGCTTCATCATCTCTCCACTACCCACATTGGCCTTTAGTTGAGAAAATTTCATCTAAAACAATCCAAATTAACAAAGTGATCAATTGAAAGGTGATAACTTACAGGCCAAAATTTGTTCTCTCCCGCCAATTCAAACACCTTTAAGATTCATTTTGCTTTACAAAACTCAGATTTATGAGCAGTTTGGGGGAGGTGTCTACCCTTTAAATTACTGCTGGCATTTTGTAAAGGACATTGTGTCATTAGGTGTCCCTGAAGGAAGCCCTAGGTAAGACAATTTTTGAACACAAAGTGCTAGGGAAAACCCTGCCCTCCTCTGCATAATTGATGTGCATTTTCCCCCGTGAGAATGCCGTAACCATTCTGTCCTTTTTCCTGTGAGAGTCAAGCCTTCAGAGACAAATTTTCACCTGTAATGAAATTAGTGGGACGTTACAACCCACTGAGTTGCTCTCTGGATCCTGCCATTTCGTTCTCATTTGTCTTTAACCTGCTTTGATTTTATTTTTGTTATACATAATGTTATATAGAATTTTTTTTTACTGTAAGCCATATTAAGTCTTTTGTGGAGTGCGAAGGGAGAACAAAACAATTCAATGAAATAGTGCGCTGTCAGTGGTACCTAATTAAGAAGGGGGAAATCTGCGGGCCTGTTTGTCTGCTTTCTCCAATTTATTAATTATCATTGGTAGAAAGATATTTTGTTTGTAATCAAAATGAAACTAAATCTTTGGAGATTAAGTTTCCTAAAGAGCTTAAGGGCAGGATCAAAGGGGGTTTAATACATTGTCTCTAAGGTGCCCCTCTGACACCACCCCCCTTCCTAAGAATCTCCTCCCCCCACCCACCAGCCTGAACCCACAAAAGGACAAGGGCTTCCCCTTCTGGTCTTAATTCCTGTCACCCTACCTCTGAGTAGCCAGTCTGGTTTCAATGGCTTCAGTCACCAGCATTTGAAAAGAAGGGACAACAGATATAAGCAGCAGCAGATGGATTAAGTAAATTAGTACCTAGCAACACTCTATTACATGTCTACAAGTTTAAAAATTGAAGTGGAAGATACTACCAGCTGCATAGGGAGCAGAAGAAATTTGCAGTAGTTTAGAAGACCCAGTGCAGTGAGAACAGGGGGAGGGGCTGTGAATTGGCCTGCAAGCTGTTCTGGAAAGGGGTCTTTCTCCACGCTCTTGCTACCTTCCATGGTTAATTAACATCAATGAGAGGAGCACATTGCACAAGAGTGGATCCCGCATGTCGCAGAGGTACTGAATAGTCTCCAAAGAGAGGAGGATGCTTTTTCTGGGAAACCAAATTATAAAAAACTGAGCCTGCAGTTGACTGTTAAAGGAAAAGCCATCAAAAGAACATCTGTAGATGATTTCCTGAAATAGCTTCTTTGTCCGTTGAATGGATGACTGGAAACTGACAAGTTCATTCTCATGTCAACACTGCAATTTGCCCTTATAGAAGGGGTTGCTTTTCATTTCCAATGTTTTCCAAGTTTCTGCAGTCTCTCCCATGTCTCAAAATAATTCAGCAGAAACAGTAGAGGACACCATGTTTCCCTCTTTCAAATTACTATTGTTTACCCCTGAATTTTACCTGCCTCGCCTGGCTTTCATTTCCTGAAATCATGATAGGAAGCTCTGGGCTTGGTCTGTAGGTAAAAGTGACTAATTCTGCATGCCTGACCTCCAGTTTCAGAGACAAATGAGTTCTCCTTCACTATAATTTTGCAGAATCAGAGACGGCAGCTTGTCTTATTTAGTATTGCTTTAACTGGGAAAATGAATGCTCATCTTTAACAGAGGCCAGGAAAGGGCTGTCTCGGTATACCTTTCACCTTGTGTCTCACCTGTGAGGTGGAAATGGCTGCCCAGTTACACTGACTGTGGAAGAGGCAGCATGGCTGCTCCAGAACTTCATGCGTGCTTGTGCATGCATTCACTTGAGTTGCAGCCTTATCTGCAGGACAAAGGCAGCTGCATCTCTGGCTTTTGCAAAGAACCAGATGAAGTCAAGAAATCAGTAATGAAAGCCAAAGACAGTTCATTCGGTGAGAGTAACCTATTTCACTAATGGTCTTGCAGCGAAATCAGATTAGCATAACCAGAATTTGATTCCCTCTGCATTGGACAGATGTCACAGCACATAGCCTTCCCAGTGATTTGGTAAAGTAGGGTGGTAGACACATCCCTGGACGATGAGTGGTGATGCTGTGAGTTTTAACCCAGTAGATGGGACAGGAGTCCTTTGGAAGACACAGCATCATTCCTGAACTGAATTGGCTTTTTACTTAGTAACCGAATTTGTATTTCCCCAACAGTCTGCAAGGAAGGTGGCCAATATACTCAACTATTTCTATTGGCCACCTTCCATTTTATTTTGGTGTAGAGCTTGCTAATACCAAAAGCGTCTCGAGTGGAAGTCGAGAATAGGAAGATACAGAGTTGAATGCTCTCAGAGGAAAACTCAGCTTCCTAACAAAATCTAATCTACCAGGCAGGAGCTGTCAACATGATAAATATTCTAGTCTTTAATATCGGTTTACATAGCAGGACAGAAGAAAAGGAGAAATTATTCACATACTCAAAATTTGTTAAAATGATGTTGTTTGACTTCAAGTGACAGAGGTCTAAGGAAATTCAAAGTTAAGATGGAGACTTCTGGGGCTGAGCCTGGTTCTGGACTCTCCAGGGGACTTCTGATGTATCGATGCCACCAAAGTAATTACACTGCCACGCATGAGCTCTCCCAGGTTCACCATTTGTGAGAATGAGTTCTTTCAATTAATCTAACTGCAAGTTTCATCTGGTACCAGGTGCATGCAGCAGCGAGGGCAGAATTTCAAACTGAAGTGGATCTGAGTTACATGTTGGAAATGCCTCCATGGCAGTGTTTGTGGGGCAGAGGGCACTCACTTTGAAATCTTACAGAACTGGGTTCCATGCCAGCTCTGCCACCTTATGCATTAGCTTACCAACCATTTATTGAACACCTACTATGTGCCAGGCCCCATTCGAGACTCCAGGCATATAGCTGAAAACCAGACAGATAAGGTCTCATCATTGGTGGAGCTTACATTTTAAGGGAGATATTACAGGTCAGTTTCCCCAGAAAGAGACTCTGAGAGGGACATTTGTGTGCAGGAAGTTTATTGGAGAGGACTTTTCAGCTTAACTCCTATTGGGGAAAAGAAGGAGGAAAGACTGAGCAGAGGGAACAGGTTGTTCATGAGTCAGTTTCAACAGTGGTACAGGTGATTTCATGGTGAGCTCCAAAGTTAGGATGCCCTTTCAGAATGGCCCCTCCTTGAGATGAGGGCGTCCTCGCCTTTAGTCTGGTGCATAGGCCATCACTAATGGCGGGGTGTCTGGGAAGGGGACATGGTCTTGGGCAGGAGGCTTTTACCAGCTAAAACAATTCGGGGAGAGGGCTGGCCGCTTACTAGTCATGTGATCCTTTGACTCCCTTTAACAAAAGGGATAAGGAAGTTTGCTCAGTTCTAACCAACAGTCTTGAGAGCTTACTCTGGGCTCTCCATGCTTTTAGATCCACTCTCAATTAATTCTCAGAAGTCGGTGAGGTCAGGAGGGATTATGCCACCTGAGACTTGGTACATGCTGTTTGCTCAAACACGTTTGGCTCCATGTCTAAGCCCCCTTTTCCAATTTTACAGCTGTCTCAGTGCCACAGGGGAAAGTCAACTGCAATTTCTGGGACACTGATGGATAACCCTTTTGATTTCCAATCTTGGGTCAAATTTTCAACCACTTTCTTGCCTTAATGAAGAAAATACAGAGAATTACTTGCATCGTTCTTTGACTGTTGAGACTTCTTTTGTGTCTCATAATTCCCTACCACGCTGAACATGAGCACAAACAAAGCAGGTTAGGAACAAGTAAGTATAAGGTTAGGAACTTGTAAATATATCTTTTCAATGATTTTTTTTAAATCTCCGTGACAACACAATGAGTAAATTGAGATTTTAAGGGATTAAGTATCCACCCAAGCATATTCAACTAAAAAGTGGTAGAGCCAGGATCTGAAATCAGCTGTGAAGGGAGGACTCCAAAATCCACATGGTTTATATTGCATTCACTGCCTCCTGTGGCCCTGAGAAGTGGGAGGAGCCTAGGATGGAGGCATCTTCATTGGAGCCTGCACATCTCAGAAGCAAAGTGGGGGATGGGTTAGAGGTGGGACTGGATCCCTCAGACATGCAAGTAGTGAATAAGGAACGTGAGATAGAACTTGCTCCACTCATGTATTAGAGAACGCCACGAGTGTATTTTTTGTGAGACTTGTGAGGCCTTTTCACTGTTTTGAAAGTTTATGCCATTTTTCTCTGTTCCTTGGTTAAAAATCCCTGGAACATATAAAAGGAGCTCTGGACCTGCTCCATGGACAGAGGATGGATGTGCCTGAGAGGCTCGGCTCATGCTGCAGTGGACCAGGGAGTGTGTTTAGCCCTAAAGCAGTGAGGGTGACAGCTAAGGAGCAAGGAGCTGGGCCAGAGGAGAAGACAGATGGTGAGAGAAGAGTGGGGGATTTGGACAGATGAGCCACTTTAGGAACAAGAAAGATTGCCTCTGTTGTTGCTAGGGGCAGCCAGCCCTATCCCTTCACACTGGTTGAAGGAGAGGACAGGGGAAACAGCGCTGACTTGTTCAACTTGACCTTCTAAGTTTATAATAAAAGGACAAATATCCTCAGAAAACTAAAAAGAGAACTGCCTTTTGACCCAGCAATTCCACTGCTGGGATTATACCCTAAGAGCCCTGAAACACCAATCCATAAGAACCTATGCACCTCAATGTTCACAGCAGCACAATTTACAATAGCCAAGTGCTGGAAGCAACCTAAGTGCCCATCAGTCAATGAGTGGATCAAAAAACTGTGGTACATTTACACAATGGAATTCTACGCAGCAGAGAGAAAGAAGGAGATCCTACCCTTTGCAACAGCATGGATGGAACTAGAGAGCATTATGCTAAGTGAAATAAACCAGGCAGTGAGGGAGAAATACCACATGATCTCACCTTTAAGTGGAGCCTAATCAACAAAACAAACAAGCAAGCAAAATATAACAAAGGCACTGAAATTAAGAACAAATGGACAGTAACCAGAGGTGAGGTGGGAGGGGATGATGGGGGAGAAGGGGGAAGGGTTTCCAGAAACAATTATAAAGGACACATGGAAAAACCAAGGTGGGGTGGAATCAGGGTAGGGAGGTGGGGATGGCTGGGGTGGATATGGAGTGGTGGGGGGTAAATGCAAACAACTGTACTTGAACAACAATAACATAATTAAAATAAGAAAAGGATATACATATATGACCATAGTTTACTTGCATTGAAGGTGATGAGCACATCTCAAGTTGTGTGGAACTTTCTCAATTTTAGCTTTGACATTCCCGCATTCCAGAAGCCCTCTCAGTCCCAGGCACAGCATGGTGGTTAGCCACTCTGTGATGCCTTCCAGATACATAGGATCTGTACTCCTTTCAAATATGCTAGTCACCTTTATAAGTGCACACATACATGTGAGGCCATAGATTTTCTATTTTTAGGTAGAAGATATGTCAACCCTACTGCATCATGGGAACCAAGAAATTTTCTCCTGCTTCTGCTTATCCAGGAAAGAATTTAGGCCTTGTTAATATAAAATAGCTTATTGCCTTATTCTCTCTCCTTTGTGTTCTAAGAATTCTCCTCCTGACAGAATATTTTAAGCTCTTTTGCCTTATTCTTAGAAATGTAATTTCCAACATACCGTAGATGGTGTACAAGTGTTGGCTAATTAACACATTAGCCACATCACCACACATCACCACATTCTACACATCACCACATTCTACAAGATGGCTGTAGCATGCTTCATGGAGGAGAGAAAAAAATTAGGAAAAGCATAATCCAGTTTTCATTTCTTCTAACATAGGCATCATCTGCTACCCTCAGTGGAGATGCTTCAGGTTAGGAGCTAACGCTTTACTATGAATAATGGGGATATGGTTGCCATTTTCTCTCCAAGAGTGTGTGCCTGGCTTGTTGGGAAGAAATAGTCCAACTCTACATTCTGTGCATAAACTCAGGACAAGAGGATAAGTATTTACTATATGCAGTCATGGGGAGGGGGAGAATGAATCACCAGTGTGATAATAGTGAGTGTATGAAATTATTTTAATAAATGTATAAGCACTACTGAGGAGGCTGCTTACAGTGAGTGCTTGAAAATGCTCCTGTGGATGTCCAAGCCTTTGAGAAAAAATGTCTCAGTTTCTAATAGAAGATGGCAAAGAAACTCTCCCTTGAATTAAAAGTATAGATCAAATGCTTTTGCAGCACTAATTATCCTTTGCCACATTCATCCATTTCTGATTTAATTTAGGTCTATATCCTCATTTGATTAATTCTGTCTTCCCCATTAGATGGCTATCCTTGTGCATAAAGACCTCATGTTTTTTCCTGTGGACCCCCAGAACCCAATACAAAGCATAGCACCAGGAAGGCACTCAGTGGTTATTTGTTGAAAGAATGAGGGACAGCACATCCCTCTTCTGAGAGCCAGTGACACCACATCATGTCTCTTGCACATGGCTCATCCACTGCAGCATACTCCTAGATTTCATTGTCTGCTTCTTCACTACCAGCTACCAGAAGACAACCATCACTGAACTCCCAGAACTTTCATAGTGTGGGCTGTGCAACAAATGAGTGTTGCGTGAATGGCTGCTTAAAAGGATGTGATGCAACTGGTATTACTGTGATTTTGCCTAGAGTGGTAATATACTGCATGTACAGCAGGCATGACACAGAACCTTCATTCATCAGTATTTTAGATAGCTGATAGCCTGATCAGCTTGTCTTTCCTCCCAAGAGTGATCAGGACTCTGCAGAGACAGTTGTTATTGAAGAGAGCACTGAATGAAGAGCTGAGATCAGCTTCCATTCTCAGATTTTTACCAGCCCCTTATTTGGCTTTGGCAGGTGACTATTCTTGTTGTCTTATTTTCTTTAATGTAGACATTAATAATGCCTGGTGTCCTCATCACCTAGGGTTCTTGTGAGGAACACGTGGGAAAAAAAGATAATAATAAAGTTACTGAGAAAAGTATAAATTACCATAGACACCCAAGGTGACTTATTTCCTTACTTTATGGTCACTAGAAGCATCTTTGCATTTCTGACAAGTTTGTAACTATGGTTCTCTTTTGTGAATTCTGAAGTCATACATCTAAGAAAGAACATAGGAAATGCTTTTTTACTTGATGAACATAATCTAACCAAGACTTCCTGGAGCCCCAGAAGACCTTTTGAGAACAAATATTGCCCAGTTATTCATCTCCAGAAGAGAAACTCCATGTTGCTTGTTTATTTTAAATAAAGTTTCTATGGTTTCCCATTGTAAAAGCTTGTTAGAGACAAACAAAATAAAGAAGGAAGAACATACATAGTCCCACCTTTGAGAATCAACCAGTGTTAATATGACACTGTATTTCTTTCCAGTATTTTTTCAATAAGTACTTTTTCTCTTGCAGAAGGTAGAATTTTATATCTTACTTTTTTATTTTTCTACTCTATTATAAACTCCTAGTTATTATCATTATTAATATTGCCATAGTTTACTTAATGTTCTTTTATGTTGGACATACAGAGTGCTTCTGAACATTTGGATATTGGGAATAAGTTCTGCACTGCTAATTCCTTCCTTAATAAACTTCTTCAACATGCTAAGGAGTTGTCATGATTATTTAAAACCTTCTCAGACACAAGGAACATACAAATTTTTTTTAAAATAACATAATACCTAATAATTCCTTTTTCTCCTTAGTCTTTCTGCACTGGACTCACAAGTAGTGTGCATGGGTGTTAGAGCTGGGATCTTAGAAAGCCTGTGAGAACGTACCAAGTTCTTGGTGCTTGAAGTCATGTCTCCTGAAGTTCGTTTGTAGCTTAGGGCATTTGCCCTTTTAGTAGACCTTTGTCCTCTTGTCATTCATCATTTCTAAGCAACACCAAACAGAAGATGACTCTAGGCTGGGAGCTCACTGAAAGTACAAACAAAACCTCACCTGAACGGTTCCAGCCTACCTGAGTCCTGCAGGACTAAAGGGCTCACAACGGGAGCTTTCAGGGGCCAGACACCAAAGCAGAAAGGTATTCACAGAGGTAGCATGCCAGTGGCTAAGCACATGGACTCTGGGTTCACATGGGATCCCAGGTCTGCTGCCTGTTAGCTGTATGGCCTTGAGTATGTGAGGTAACATAAGCTTCATTTGTTGATGTCTATGATGGGTATGATAGCAATACTTTCCTCCTAGGGTTGCAAGGGTTTGTAGCTAGAATATATGTGAAGCTCTCAGTGCAATGCCTGGTACAGAGATGTAGCCCTGTTGTTATCATCACCACTCTCTTCCCCTCTACCCCCTTCCACCTCCTTCTCTAAGTGACCCAAGGTAGCATTTGTGAGACAGCACATCAGATACGATCAAGGAGAGGAACTGAGGTTGGAACCTGGAAAGTGGTACCAAGTGTGCAGTCTTACGGGTGAGATAAGGCTAATAATAGAAACAAGAGTAATTTTGGAGGGATAAAGAGTAGCTCACATTGTACAAAGAAGTCTAAGACCGAGTTTATGAAAAGTGTGAGAACTTTCCATTGAAAGTCTATTTTTATCTGGCTTTTATTTGGCCCCGACAAAGGATCTACTGGGCAAGATGTCCACTCTTCACTGGACATTGTCCATCTGTGACTTGAAAAAATATAGAAAGAGCTGGTGAGTGAGGAGAAAGAGAAACACTGAGGAAAAACCTTCAATAGTCTCTCTCTATCTCTCTCTCTCCCCCGCCCCGCCTTCCTGCCCTAATAGATGAGGAGCAGAAACTATGAGTTGAGTTTCTCTCTGTATATTGAGAGATCTAGAGCCCTCCCTCCCTCCACCATAATGTATGCCAATTTGAAAAGAATAGTTTTTGCCACTTCATTATCAACTGTAATCGCTTAGGAAAAAAATCACATAAAAAGTCACATTGCATTCCATTAGGCACAGATTTTTCTTTTATTAATAAATAGGTTCAAAATAAATTAAGACTCAAATAACTGGCAAAGTCCCCATTGCAGTTAGAAGAAAGAAAATCAGTTTTTGGTGAGAACGTGGTCTCGGCTTGACTGAATGAGAATGGTTTGCCTTACATGATTGTCAGTATTCTTTCTCTGGATTTCTAGAATCCATCCATTTCTCTATATACTTCCAGCTCCATCCTAACTCAGACCATAGTCTCTTTCTAAGACAATTTAATAATCTCCTAATCAGTATCACCCACCTCTGCCTTAGCTTCCAGTTCATCCTTCGTTCTGTCCACCTAGAAGCTTTTCACTCATATGTAGAATCTAATGAACAAACTGAACTAACAAGCAAAACAGAGACAGACTCATAGATGGAGAGCAGATGACAGCTAGTCGGGGTACGGGGAGGTTAGGGGGTGGAGGGATTGAGCAAAAAGGACAAAGGACTCATGGACACGGACAACGGCGTGGTGATTGCAGGGGGGAGTGGGTTATAAGGGGACTAAATGGTAACGGAAAAAATACGATAAAGATTAAATTATAAAAAGAATTCCACCCCTCCAACACTAGCACTTTAAAATCTAAAGGATGTTTCCCATAGTGTTTAGAATAAGGACAGAATTTCTTACCATGCTTCATTATAATCTCTCCTTGAACCTTTTGTCATTCTTCTGTCGCAATGCTGACAGTTGTGATTTTATTTTCACTTACATGATTATTTAAATAACACTTGCCTTCCCCACTCTACTGAACATTCCATTTAGGGGGCAGTGACCACATAGCATTTTACCCAAGACACTACTCACACCAAACAGCAACTAACAACAAGAAAATGTATTGAATAAGTGGATGTTATCTGGGTTCTCAAGCTGAGTCTTTCAAGGGTATGCTTTATCCTCACTTGCCATTGGTGCCAGGCAAGGGCAGCCAAAGTAAATATGTCTAATCATGAGCCTGGGCTCCCAATTTTTGAGCTCTTGACTTTACATCTATTATAAGACACATGGTCATGAACTTGGTATTCTTTGTGGCTTTTTTCTGCTAGTGTGAAAGACTGGAAAGAAAATGGACCATATTAGTCAGACAGACCTTGGTTTAGATCTCAATGCTGCCTGCCACACAGTAGATCCATGGCACTGGGGAAAGTTTGGAACCTCTAGAGGCCTCAGTTTTGTCATCTGTACCTACCTCATAGGATGGCTGTGACAATTAAATAATACTAATAAAACAGCACAATGCCTGGATAATGATAAGCAATCACTAAAGGGTAGCTCTTATGTTGGCTATTAGTATTGCCATAATTTCTGTCAAATTGCTATCATTATTGCTTATTACTATCATCATCATCATCATCTAGAAATCTGTGATCTGATTCCCTGATCTCTCCAAGGGATCTTACGATGACTAAAAGTATAGACTCTCCCCAAGCAGCCCCCAAATCTCTCTTCCATTCTTTTATAATGTCTCTTACCTGTGGATGACTTAAGAAATGCTTTTCAAATACAATAAAGTTAGAGATATCATTACCATCTGATAGATCCAAGGATGCAGGCAACATCTGGGGAGTTCAACCAATAGCGTTTGGGCTGTTCGTACTTACCTAACTTGGAAGTGTTCATCACAGCCGTGTCCCTCCCTTCTGTGGTATGAGCAAAGAGGGCTGTTCCAAGTGACTAGAAGGTGACAAAGGTGGGAAGACGGTACTTCCTAAGTGAGGCGATAATTGCTCACAGTTTATTCAACAATATTATTGAATTTGTATTGAAAAGGTAATTTCATGCCCCACGAAGTAGCAAATTTGATTTGTATGCTAGAAAGGTAAAGGAATAAATGTGACGTTGACAGTAGTAATTATACCCCACCCTACATCCAGACGAAGCAAACAGTTCACATCACTTTGGCATGAAGGATGCTTTCCCTTACCACCTTGCTAATAGAGTGCAAGGACAGGACATCCTAAGATAACAGAAGTCCCTTTGTTGGAATTTATAGGCCTGATATTTCTCCCTAAGTAGTAAATTATTGCATTTTGTTTGTTCTGCTCAGGAGCAAATGTGTCACTTGCTAATACAAATGAATAAAGTCCCATATGAATATGCTAGAAACATTCTCCGTATCTCCAAGTTGTCACAGTCTTTATCTAGCCTCAGTCATAGCTTTGATTTAAGAAGACTCCAATGCTGGAGGAAGGAGTTTGTGGGAGCACAGGCTTGCCTCATCTGAATGTCCTTCTGGCCATAATTTCTTTATTCTTCCCTCTGGACAGTGGGGAGTAATGTTCCTTTTTTTTTTTCAATGAAGCCGCTGCTTATGGATATTTCTGTCTGAACGTTTCTCACTCAGTAATGTTTCTCAAACAAGAAGGACTCTGCTGCTCCTTGGGACTCATCTCATGAGTGACTCTGTGGTCAGTTTCAGGAGCAACTCAATCATGGAATTTATCGTGAGGAGGGTTGTTGACTTCATTTGTGTCAATGCTTTCTGTGAAGCCCCAGGAGAAATTTCTGCTGGGCCTGGGACATTGGTACTCCCCCAGAATATGACCAGTATTTGCATGGCTTGACGGTTTCTGGGACCACCATACTGGTTGTTTTCCTTCTTGCTTTGACCACTAGGGTGCCCAGTGGTGGGCTTGTGGCCCACCCAGCCCTAGGCAATGGCCTGGATTTATGGGGACTCACCTGCCTCTAGTGTCCTCTTACTACTCCAACCGTATCTTGCTTCCACCTTGATTAATTTATCTATATTGATTATTTTTTTGAATTTCAAAAGTAACGTTAGATATTTAGGTTTAAACAAAAAGTGGTTGTATAAAGTTAAGACCCAAGTTTCACTCTCTCTTCTAAAGAAAGTGATTGTTGACAGTTCAGCAGCATGTATCCTTTTAGATTTTTCTGTAGACATGGACAAGAGCATCTGTACATATGCTTTTCTTTACTCAGCAGTATGTGGACATTCTTCCGCAGCAGTTCATAAAGATCTACCGCATTATTTTTAAGAGGTACTTCGTATTCTATGGTATAGCTGGGCTACACTCTGTCTAGTTACTCTATGGTCAGATTGAGGTTATTTTCAATTTTTTTTTAAATAATTGAACATTGAGTATCCTTGCAAGGTAGATTCCTAGAGGTAAGCTTGCTGTCTCAAAGGATCTGTGCTTTAAGATTTTTGATAAGTACTTCTAAATTGTCCTCCAAAAATCTGAACCAGTTTCTTTATTTTTATGTTTTTATTTTATTTTATTTTATTTTTTACTTTATCTTATTTTTTTTTATTCCCATTCCCTCAACCCCCCTTCCTTTTGGCAACCAGTTGAACCTGTTTTAAACACTAGCCAAAATGTATAGAAATGCTCATTTCTCCACATTCTAACCAAATTGGTTATTCGCAGACCTAGAAATTTTTTCCAAACTAATGGACAACAACTGTATCTTGTCGCAGTGTGCATTTCCCTCATCAACTGCGTGAACATCTGCTGCCATGTGTATTGGCCATTTCTATTTCTTCCTGGGTGAATTTCCAGTTTATATCCTTTACCCATTTCCCCATTGGCCTGTTTATCTTTTATCTTTAATTTATAGGTTCTCTTTGTATGTTATGGGCGCTGAACCTTTATTAACTAGACTGAAAGTGTTAGGGTTTTTTCTTCCATTTTTAACCAACCAGTCACTTTTTCCATGTGAAAGGTTTAAATTTTTTTGTGT
>VMDR010005156.1:30188-53837 GCA_007922815.1 Macrotus californicus | reverse complement strand
AAGGTGGGGGGGGGGGCCCTACCTTTTCTAAACAGATCTAGAAAGGCTTTGAAAGTTACTGTTCCCCTAATAACATGGTTAAACTTCATCCTGTGTTCCTGTGGTTAATGAGCTTAAATATTCCTGCAGGGAAAAGCTGAGCCATCCTGAGGGACAGCATGGCCAAGTGCTTCCAAGCAATTAAAGGCTGATTAAGTGTGTATTTTCTTTACAGGTGGGAAGGAAAAAATGAAAATGAAGTGGGCAGATGTAAAGAGACCGGCAAAGTTCACGTGACTGTGGATCTTAAATACTACCGACCAACTGAAGTGGTAAGAACTCCTGGCCACCCAGTGTGGGGCCACATTTGGCAGCTGTCAGGGAAAATACTATCACTGAATGCCCGAAACCAACCTTCAAAGCTCTCCATTGGGCTGTCTGGCATCTTTCAGTGGGCATTTCCCAAACCAGAGTACAGTGAATTGAATTTGAGATGTTATTCTCACCACAAAAATCTATTGCTTGAAAAAGGAAAGCAAGGGTAAAACACACCCAAGGAAATGGTTTGTCTCAGAAACGAGGGCTTGTACCGATGGCAGATCTCATTATGTCAGTCCCTGCTTTGACGGCTGACCCGCATTCCTACAGGGCCCTCCATCACCTGCAGGGTCTCAAGACCTGCAAGGCTGCCTCCCCTGAGTGCACCCACGCACTCATGCACACACAGACATAAACGTAGATGGTCTCTCTACACATTTTTTAACAGTCAGCTCAAGTACTGTCTTGCCTTTGATTCCTTTTCTAGACAATATACCTCTAACACTGAAATTTCTACTACTTCCTTTTTATCTGTATTATGTGCTACACATAATTATATTATAACATCTATTATAACTTATTACATTCATTTGTTCACATGTTCTTTTCCCTTTACTAAACTGTGAACTCTTTCAGGGTAAGAACTTTTTTTATCTCCAACTATTACAAAGTACAATAGGTGCTTAATAAATATTGATTGATGGGTAGATGGATGGGCGAATGGGTACATTTCTACATACAGAGGCGTCTGTATTAAGAAATGACCTTTGGGCTGTTACAGCATCACATCTTCCTTTCCTGAACTTATAAAAACTTCTCACTTGGTATTGTCACTTTCATGTGGTCCACCCTGACTGCGGTGACAAAACTCAGTATGTTAAGTGTACCTAAAGATAATAGAAAGTGGCATTTTCAGAGATATATTCAAATTAATGGCTACCTAATGACAGGCACATTAACTGTGAAAATAGGGTCCTGCGAACCCGTTTTGCCTGTGTTTTGCACCAAATCCCTATGCGTTGTACAACCTTTCAGAGATTGGGAACCCCCAGTGAAGAGAGATTGAAAGTGCCTAGATCATCAGTAACTACCCTTTAGAAGGCCTTGTTTCAGATGAAAGAAAAAACTCCATTCCATGCACTTTCACACACAGGAGGAAATAAAAAAGAAAGAAAACAACCAGTGCTTGGAGACTAGGGCTGTAGAGTCAAAGCATTGTCCTGGCTCAGGGTGTGGCCAGCTCTCTGACACAGGGGAACAATGGTTCCCTGTGCTAATGGCAAGCGGGTGTGCCAAGGAGAGGATGTGCTCTGTCTCTGTGGGAGGAAGATACCGCCACAGTCCTGCTGACACAGCAAGGAACGCCTGTCTGGGGCCCCTAGCCACACTGGCCGTCGTTTCCCTGTCCTAAAGAGGTGCCACAAGATGTCATTTTTCTGGAATATTGTGCAGATCACACAACAGGCAAAGTTGTTTCTATGCTAACAAGAATTGTCATATCAGAGTGGAAAATTTACTGAGCCAACAGAAAGCTCAATCCTCATAACAGTTTAAACATGGCTTTCTGTCTCTGACACCAAAATAGTTTCAAAAGCTAGGAAGTCATTAAGAATGGCTTGTCTGTCATTCTCACTTAGGCAAGGTGTGGGATTGATAAGAACACAGAACAAAAGAATTTGCTGAACAGGAAAAGGACCCTTGGACTAACAAGACAGCTCTTGAAGTCCGTCCCTATCGACCCCTTTTCCTGTCCTGACACTACAACCCTCCCTATTTCTTTTGTTCATTCAAATGTCATTATCATACCTGTTCTGCAACTTCATTCACACTGAAGCTGTGTGAACCTAATAGTGGTGCCTGATTTCCTGTGCTTGCTTTATGTTCACTGATCTAGCACCCACCCCGGATTCCCTTTACTACTTCAGTTTGGATGTTTAACTGTGTTTCATCTTTCTAAGCTTCTAGGCTGCATTAATTTTGTTTACTCCACTTCAACTGAGTATTCTGTTGGGCAAGCTCTTCTTGTATAATGAGACTAAACTTTTCACCTCGTTCCTCAGAACAAGGAGTTTCACAAAACTGGGATCAGCTTTACATCCTTCTGTCGACTTGCCTCTGGGTGATAGTAGTCCTCTTCCAGTTGAAAGGTGATCAGAATTGAACACTGACTTGTAAATAAGCTTTTACTTAGGTGGAGACTAGAGAATCACTGGGCGTGAATCCTGAGAAGCACCAAGCTTCTCTGAGGGTTATCAGCACTTAATGTGGTGTAGACATGGCATTCACCCATGTCTAAACTGTGTCCTTCCCCACTCAGTGTCTGAGTTCCTCTTGCAAGTGCCAAGACTTCTTTTCATCCTTCCTTAGATTCCGTAAAATCTGGTTCCCGTGATTAGTTTTAATCGTGTGTATTCCCCGAACATAAGGCGCTCCAAAGGCAAAAGCGTGAACTGTTGAATAGATCTCCTTAGCATCAAATGGTTCCAAAAATGACTGATAAAAAAAAAATTAAAGAAAATTTGAAAAGAAAAAAGTGATAAGGACATATCAGGCCTCAGAAAACCAGTATCCTAAAGCAAGACTAAAGGCACATAGAGCTTCATGTTGTTTTTTTAAATAAGATTCGGACTAGTCTCAAGAATGGCTCCTTTACTCAGCATAGGCCAGCACTAACACAGCGGAAGCCACCGGAGATTCCGTAGAGAATGTACTTGCCCATACACCAGTAATTCCTGTCCCCATTGATGTAGCCACCACAAAATCTTAAATCTTGCTTGTGTACCAACATGAAGAGTCTTGAAAGTGTTCATTCTAAGCTAAGGACTCCAGCATCCCACCAGAACTGAATGGAGTCACACTTTTTGCTTCTTTACCTACAAACCCCTAGGTTTCCTTTGAACATTTAGGAGTTTTTGCCACTGTGGAGAGCTTAATCCTGAAAATTAGATTTTAAATTTCACATCACCCCTGAATTCCAGTATTTGGTGATGGCGTTGTCAATACTTGAGATCTGTGCCTCTTAAAACTCCTGTCTTGTATGTAGTTTTCTATACATACATAGATTTACACATAGATTCATTGCATTGTGCATTTATTCTTAGAAAAGTAGGGTTGTGCTGAAGTGTGGGCTCCAGGGCCAGATGGCCTGAATTCAAAGTGTCAGTTACTAGCTGTGTGACCTTAGGCAAGTTACTTAACTTCTCAGTGCTTCTGTTTCCTTGTCTTTAAAAATGGGTTTGGTAATAGAACTTCTTTCAGAGTTGTTGGAAATTAACAATTAGGTATGTAAAATGCTTATTAGAACAGTATCTGATGCAGAGTAAAACACCCAGTATTGATGCTGTTATTGTTATTTATTCATTCATTCAGTAAATATTTACCAGACACTGTGTTAGATCCTAGGGAATACAGTAGAAACAGGACAGGCACATCCCGTGCCCTTGCCCAGACCGTACATATAGGATCTAAATCAATTACTTACCTCTAGTACCTTTTGAAAAGTAGAATGGCACCCTTGGTGAGTCGTATAGATTAACCAATAAAAAGTAGATAGCAAGTTATAATCAAAGCTATTAGCAAATATTAATATGTACTTTGATTTTTTTTATTCTTGTTTTATCTTGATTTCATCCTTTCTGATCTGCTCTCTGAAGATTGAATAGATATTCAGTAGTATGGAAGCATCATGTAAATACAAGAAAATTGATATTGACCTTATTACTTACTTTAAAATAACCACAAAGGTATCTTCCTTTTGTTTGAGAATGTTTATCTTGGAAAATTTACAGACATTGAGTTAATTAAGTATTCATGCTAATGTGCCAAATTTTTAACCACACCAAGTGGTGAATCCACTTTTTTAAAAAAAGGCAAGATTTCTCTTCAGTGAAACAAACAAAAATCCTTTTTTTTTTCTGTCTGCAGAGCATTTTAGGAAAGGCATGGAAGACACATTCACCAACTAAAAGTGAAATCATATTTTTCATAAAAAATATCTTGACTTAAACTCTGGTAGATAATACAAACTAAATTTTTTCTTGCTATATTATGTGTCTTTAACATTCATTTTTCTTGCCATTGTATTTCTAATGTCCTCAATCATGACTGGTTTTTGTAATATTTGCTTAGATACTTTATGTTTATTCCCAGTCTTCATAGACATTAGAAAAATCATGAATTAAAATCTAGAATGGAGAAAACAATAACTTTAAAGAAGCCCACCTTCCTTCAGTGAAAACATGTGGCCTGTTTCTAATCAAATTACCATACACTTGTCCAGTTGTGCCCTCTGCAAACTTCCTAATATTTGTCTGTAAATGATGTTATTAAGTTCAGTAGCCCAAAACTGCTTGCTCTGTCTCATAGCCCTGTTTAGAAGAATGCTGTGTAACACTTTCCAGACCTCAGGAATCTGATCTGTCATCAGAGGACTTGTACAAATAACAGTTAGAGCTTCCCTCAGTTCTCTCTCTGTGTATTGGGGGTCTTGAAACTGTCCCCTTTTACTCCCTGTTCTCACCACATTCTCACACTTCCCACTTGTAGCGAGAAATTAGAGCCTCTCCACTCCATCCTTTCATCTTCTCCAGCTCTGTTAGAAGCTACTGATCTCTCCCTGTCCTGATTCTTCTGACTTCTATGACTCCAATCCTGCCCCTCTGCTCCTGCTCATTTGTGTTCCTTGTTGTGACTGTTGGGAGCCTGGGTAGGAGGGATGCAGAGAGAGAGCATTAAGGGCACGTCCCTTTCTTTCTGCATTCCTCGACCTGTCTAAGGAAGGAGAGGCTGGACCGCTTGTTCTGTAAGGTCCCTTCCAATTTTCATATCCTCGCATTTCTGCTTCTGTAACTGTCAGCCCAAACAGTGTGGAGTGCTGTCACTAATGCCTCATCAGAATGTTTCTTCTTTTGTTATCATCTCTGAACTTCTTACTACTTGTATTTTATACTTCATATCTCTAAATCACTGTTTTTTTATATTTTGAGCTTCCCTCTTATGCTCCTCATAGCGATCTTTATATCCTTCCTTAATCACATTGGCCTTTTATGCCCGTTTTCTTCCTTGGACTTTTAACCAAAAGAGCCTTAAGTTTCAATTTCTTTGGTTGAGTCTCCAATATTCCACTGTATGTTTTCCGTACTTCGTGGGATCCCACACAAAACCCCCAGGAGGGTATATCACTCCTCCTCAAGCCTGTGTCCTTTCCTCGGCTGCTGCCCCTCCACACACATTTCATATCTAATGAAATAGGAATTGTGTCCTGAGCGTAATGCCCCCAACTTCCTCTGATTTTCCTTGAAGGTCCTTATGATTAGATCCAGATTAGCATGATGTCATTAAAGAGTCAAAAATCTTTATGAGTGTATAATACTATATGCATTTTCTTATTTTAAAACATCTTTTGTATTTAACTAAAAACTTCTGGTATCCTTAATGTAGATGGTTTTATTCCTTGCACGAATAGGAAATTCCTATAAAATCTATACCTTTTTTCTTTAAAAAAAGCTTTTCAGGTAATGACTGTCCTCATTTATAATTGTGGTGTTGACTTCTTGATATCTACAAAATGAAGTCCAAAAGGTTGGAAATTTATTTCAGCCCATGTATCTACTTTCCTTAGGAATAACAATTAGAACTTGAACTCAGCTTCTGCCCAAACTAGCTCTTATGCAGGTCACTCAACATATGGAATTATGTTGGAATTATGATGTAATTATGTTGGAATTATGTTGGAATTATGATGGAATTAGGGGAGACCCAGCCATCACTGATGTAATCACCTGCTCCCTCTTCATTTTCATCTAGCCAATGAGATCTGTATTCTAGAACTTTAGAAGTCACTATTTGCTGTTGGTTTTTTTAAGCTACTCAGTAATGCTTTTCTGTTCTATCAAGCTATATTTACCTTCTACAATAACTGTCATTCAAAAATCTTTAGGCATGGAGATTTCATACATAATATTATCCGTGGTTTTCTTCCTCCACCTGTTCCAACAAAGTTAATAATTCCTGTCCAAGTTTTATTTTTTTTCTAGCACATTATTCACTGTGGGCAACAAATATACTGGTCTACTAAAATTTAATCCGTGCGTACCGACTTTGGCCTCCTGTCTGTCTTTATCTTACCCTAGAGGCTTCCTCTTGCCTCACACCCTACACCTTTGGCTCATGGCAAACTGGTTTCTTCATTCATTGTTACATCTCCCAGCAAAGTGGAGAGTTCAGTTGACTGCTTTGTCAGAAACCTGCAAGTGGATATCCACAGTTATGGCCTTACTTCCTGACTTAGTAGCTCTGATTTGCCTCCTTGACAGTCACACTTCATGTATTTGGCCGGCCAGTAAATACCTGCTGTCATTCATCTGCTGTTAACAATAGGCTGTGTGTTTAATAGCAAAATCAAGTTGATACATTTTCTAATGCTGTGATAAATTCATAAGTTTCTTGGATAAGTCAGATGCATACATCATGAAAACCTGGTGTGAGAATATTTAAGCTAAGACATAGGCAGGTGTCTAGGTACTAAATGATTCCCTCACTTTTAAGATTTACTGAAAGAGCCCTTTATAGAGTGCATTCATCATGTACATTCAAAATACAGTTTTTATTTACCATAGCTTCTCAGTACATATGTAATAAAGTATCCTTGTATGATTGAGGTCTTAGAGATTCAATTCAAAAATAAAGTTTACTTCTGGTCAAGTGGCGACATAGGCAGATAATGGCTCAACCTATTTGCCCAACCACACCAAAATTACAACTAAAATATAGAACAGCCATCACTCAGAACAGTCAGAAATCAAGTTGGAAGTCTGACAACTACGAAATTAAAGAAACCACATCCATCCAGACTGGTAGGAGGAGCACAGACACAGGACAGTCTGGTGCTATCCCCACATGTGGTGGATAAAAATTCGGGAGGAATATCTCAGGAGCAAGGAATCCCAGCTCCATACCAGGATCCCCATCCCAGGATTCCAGTACCAGGGAGATAAATCCCTACAACTACTGGCTGCAAAAACTAGCGACCAGCGGGTATTGAGTCAGTAGAAGAAACTGCTGGGACCCCAAGCAGTTCCTTTTAAGGAACCCACACATGGACTCACTTACTCAGACTCATTCCCTCTGAGCTCCAGCACCCGAGTACCTGCTTGAAAGGCACCAGTGGTACACAGGGAGGAACTGAAGCATCTGGTGTCAAGGCAAGCAGAGGCCATTGGCCCTCTTCTAAACCCTCCCCCCTCAGAGTTAGCAAGCTGGTGCCATATCGACGACTTCATCAATCTGGCTAACGCTATTTGACCCGCCTTAGAGATCCCCAGAGACTCCACCCCACCCAACTTACAGGCCTACCCAAGCTGCTTTATATATGAATGGCTGGTCTTGGCTCATGCTTTACAAATTCCTAAATCCAAACAAGCAACAGCTGGCCTCAGTGAGTCCCAGGCCTGGCACTAGCAGCAGCCAGCCTAGATTCACAGCTTGGCTTTGCCTGGGAATCTCCAAGCCCAACACAAGTAGGAGCCATCTCAGATTGCTTTACAGCTCAGGCAGGGTGGCCATGAGCAAAGGTGGGTTCTGACCTTGGTCTGAACCACCTGGGAAACACCAGGGCCAGCGCAGCCAGTGGACAGCTACAGACCGTGCTGGAGCCCCACCACCCGGTTCCTGCACAGCTGATCCCTTCACAGAGGGCAGAGATTGGTGGTAAGTGGTCACAGGCAATCCTTCCAGCTGACTGGCCTGAGTAAATACCTCCCTCTGATCAGCCAACAGCAACCAAGACTCAACTACAAGAGGGGGGTATACTCAGCCCACACAAAGGATGCACCTCAAGTACCCAGCTTTAGTTATAGGGGAGACTGTGCCACTGGACCCTACAGGACACCTACTACATTAGGCCACACTACCAAGACATGGAGTCAAAGCAGCTCAATATAATACATAGAAACAAACACAGGGAGGCTGCCAATGAGGAGACAAAGAAACATGGCCCAAATGAAAAAATAGATCAAAACTCTAAATGAAATGGAGATAAGCAATCTATCAGATGGAGAATTCAAAATACTATTTATGAGGGTGCTCAGAGAACTTAGTGAGGACCTCAGCAGCATAAAAAAGATCCATCAGAAGCAAAGGGTACACTAATAGAAATATAGAACAATTTACAGGGAAAAAAATAGAGTAGATGAAGCTGAGAATCAAATCAATATTTTGGAACATAAGGAAGCAAAAAACAACCAATCAGAACAACAAGAAGAAAAAAATAATCCAAAAAAATGAGGCTAGCATAAGCAGCCTCTGGGACAATTTCAAGAGATCCAACATTCACATCATAGGGGTGCCAGAAGAAGAGAAAGAGCAAGAAATTAGAAATCTATTTGAAAAAATAATGAAAGAGAACTTTCTTAATTTGGTGAAAGAAGTAGACATGCAAGTCCAGGAAGCACAAAGAGTCCCAAACAAGATGGATGCAAAGAGGCCCACTCCAAGACACATCATAATTAAAATGTCAAAGGTTAAAGAAAAAGAGAGAATCTTAAAAGCAGCAAGAGAAAATCAGTTAGTAACCTACAGGGGAATTCCCATAAGACTGTCACCTGATTTCTCTAAAGAAACTTTGCAGGCTAGAAGGGATTGGTAACAAATATTCAAAGTCATGAAAGACAGGGATCTACAGCCAAGATGACTCTACCCAGCAAAGCTATCATTTAGAATTGAAGGGCAGATAAACTGCATCCCAGACAAGGTACAGCTAAAGGAGTTCATCATCACCAAACCATTATTATATGAAATGTTAAAGGGACTTATTTAAGAAAAAGAAGATCAAAACTATGAACAATAAAAATGGCAAAAAATACAAAGCTATCAACAATTAAACCTAAAAAAAAAAGACAAAGAAAACAAGAACAGTGACAGAATCATGGACAGAGAGCGTTTTGATGGTTGCCAGATGGGAGGGAGGTGTGGGAGAATGAGTGAAGAGGTGAGGGGATTAAGAAGTACAGATAGGTAGTTACAGAACAGCCATGGGGATGTAAAAGTACAGCATAGGAAATGGAGTAGCCAAAGAACTTACATGCATGACCCATGGACATGAACAATGGTGGGAGGATTGCCTGAGGGAGTGAGGGCTGCTGGGTGGGGATGGGGGCAAAAGGAAAAAATCAGGACAACAGTCATAGCACAATCAATAAAATATAATAATAAAGATAAATAAATAATGTTTACTGTATTCCTACTGAGAACGTAAATCCTAGTAGTGCTATGAGAAATATAAAGATGGATGAGATAAGTTCCTTGTTCCGTAATAACCCTCAGACAGATGAGGGGGGGAGCAGCTAGGAAGCTACCGGGACAGTCACAGGCAGGTATAACAAGAACTAACTGGACCAGGATAATAGAATGAGAACAGTGACAGATGCCAGGACGTTGCAGAGATGGAGACCCCAAGATTAGATATCAAATCAGACGGTCATATGTGGAAGATAGACAGGAACTGAAGGTGACTCCTTTGGGTAGAGGCTCAACAGTGAAGTGTGGTGGGCAGACAATGATGTCATAACCCACATGAGAGATGGAGGGTGAGGACTCGACTTGCAAGGGAAGGAGTGAGGTCTGTTACACTTACATGCCTTAGGGATAGCCATGTAGCCATACCAGGCAGGAGTGCAAGCTGGAGGCCTGGCATAGAAGATAGAAGTCAGGTGTGGGGGTTAGATGTGCAAGCAGTGAGAGTTGAAGCCCTGAGGTGAGCTCCTCAAAAGAGACCATTTGGAGTAGGAGCTAGAGGAAGAGAAGATCCTGAAGGCTAGTCACAAAGCTAGGCCAGTTAATTCCAGGTGGTAAGTCTCAGAAACACATTTTGAAAAAGTGGGTTAAGAATTCAGAGTTTACAAACTAAGCATTTGTATTTCAGAACCTAGGGCCAGAGTAAAGCACCTCCCACCCTACATAATTGTTCCCGGCCTTCAGGGGTCCTTAAAGATTTAAAGGGGGAACACCAGAGAGTTTACTTTAACTGACAGAAGATTGCTACATCGCAATAATCTGAAAACAGAATTTCAGAGGTAAGCAAAGACCTAATTTCAAACTGATGTGTCCTGGAAGTCAGGCTGCAAAGCATTTTTGAATTCATAAAGATCAAAGGGCTTCTGTAAATACAAGGTACTTTGCACTGCATATTACCATTTTTATTACTGTCGCCATCATTAATTATCATCATCACTGCGTACTTCTGTGAAATCCTGAGTTCTGAAGGCATCTGAAAGAATACTTGAGCTCTCCAACTCCTGAGATTTTCTTTTATTTAAGTATTTATGTTGCTTTATACCTATGCAGCTGCATGCAGAAAAGGCTTTACTGCCCCAGCTGGTGTGGCTCTCAGGTGGTTGGGCATCATCCAGCACACTGGAAAGTCACAGGTTCAATTCCCAGTCAGGACACACGCCTGGGGTGCAAGTTCAGTCCCCAGCTGGGGCGTGTACAGAAGGCAGCCTTGGAGTTCATCTCTCACATCAGTATTTCTCTCACTCTTCTCCCTCCCTTCCCCTGTCTCTAAAAATAAATACATACAATCTTTTTAAAACTAAATAAATCAAATCTATGTTGGTTTTCTATTGCTGCTGACAATTATCACAAATTTAACAGTATAGAACTGCACACATTTATGATCTTATCGCATGCAGAAGTCTGAACTGAGTTTCTGGGGGTAAAATTAAGGGATTGGCGGAGCTGTGTTCCTTGTCAAGGCTGGAGGGTTCTCGGACTGCAGGGAACTCCATTGGCAGAGAGTACTGAATTAATCACTTTGAACCGCTGCCGGCTCAGTGTTTGGAAAGCACATTATTAATCACTTTGAAGAGAAATAAGAAATGGAGGACTCTAGTTAATTGTCAGTTCATAATATACACACTCAAAAAATACCATTAACATGCACTTAGGCAGTTATAAATGAGAATAAAACATAGTTAAGTCTGAAGTAACACTGGGCAAAGGGACACGAATGGCATCCTAAAAATGGGAGCTTCAGAGTAGGGTTTTAGAAAAATATGTGGTTTAAAAGAGAGAGGGGGCACTCCAGATTGGGGCAGGAGGGGCCCTGGGAATGAACCTTAGGGCAGGGACCCTGTCCTGTGGAGAGAGGGCTCAGCAGGGGGATAATGAGAAGCGAGGCTCCGCACCACCCGTGTTCCTCCCCAGCCCTTCCATTGGCCGGCCAGCAGTCCTCTGCCCTGCCTCCACCCCCAGCCTATCTGTGCAGAAATTCAGCTGCTCTTCCTCCTTTATTTTGTATTCTTTTCCTTCCTGTTTTTTCACCTTCTCTTTCCTTGCCGTCCTAAGTCTGGAAACCAGCCACGTGTTATCCTTATGCTCCATGCAGCCACTGTTCTTTCTGAGACTACCAGCCTATCTCTTGTTACATGTCATCTAAGCCCTGGCTGGTTCAAATTCTGGAAGTGTCCCCTCATCTCCTTTATTAAGTTAAACTAGTTTTGTGTTTGAGGCGAATTTTTAAAGAGTTCATGGTTGTTTTAGTGATTAAGAGATAAAGTCAGGAATAAAGAAGAGCTTACTTTCATTAGAGAGATTTATCTATCTCATCAACATGTGTCCATAACAGTGATTCCACGAAGATCAAACTAAATATGCTTTTTAAAAACCTATTCTTCACTTCTCAGTGACACCTATCTTTCTCAAACTCTTCCAAAAATTTGGAGATGAGGCAATACTTCCTCATACATTTTATGAGGCCAGCATAACCTTGATACCAAAATACAGCAAGGATGGCTCTGGCCAGTGTGGCTCGGTTGGTTGGAGCATCATCCTGTGTACCAAAAGGTTTCAAATTTGATTCCTAATTAGGGCACATATCTGGATTGCGGGTCTGTACCCAGTACAACCCATTGGTTTCTCTCCCTCTCTCTTTCTCCCTCCCTTTACCTCTCTCCAAAATCAATAAGCATGTTCTCAGTGGAGGATAAAAAATAAAAGTATGGCAAGGATAACACAAGAAAGAACACTATAAGCCAGTATCTCTGATGAACTTACATGCAAAAATCCCAAATAAAACACCAGCAAACTGCATACAGCAATACACTGAAAAGTTAATACACCACTACCAAGTGAGGTTCATTGCAGGAGCACAGGGTGGTCCGACATACGCAACGCCAGCAGTGTAATACCCCACACTAACTAAACAAAGGATAAAAGTCATATGGTCTTATCAATAGAGGCAGAAAGAGCGTTTTATAAGATACAACAAACATCCATTTGTGATTCAAACACACAATAAAATAGGCGTAGAACGCAAGTACCTCATCCATTTAAGATTAAAACACTCAATAAAGTGGGTATAGAAGGAAAGTACATCAACCTGATAGAAACCACGTATGACAAATACTCAGCTAAGCTCATGCTCAGATGAAAGACTGAAAACTCTTCCTCTAAGGTCAGGACCAGGACAAGGATGTCCACTCTCACCACCGTTACTCAGCATAGTACTGGAAGTCATACTCAGAGCAGTCAGGCAAGAGAGAAATAAAAGGTATCAAAATTGGGAATGAAGAAGTAAAAGTGTCACTTTTTGCAAATGACATTATTCTTTGTATAGAAAACCCTAAAGATTCCACACACACACACACACACACACACACACACACACACACACACACACACAACTATTAGAAACAACAAACAAATGCAATGCAGTTGCAGGATACAAAATCAATGTACAAAAATCCACTGCTTTCCTATATACTAACAATGAAATTTCAGAAAAAGAAATTATAAAAAATTCCTTTTGCAATTGCAACAAAAAGAATAAAATACCTAGGAATCAGCCTTGGCTGGTGTAGCTCAGTGGATTGAGCACCAGCTGGCAAACCAAAGGGTTGCTGGTTCGATTCCTAGTCAGGGCACATGCCTGGGTTGTGGGCCAGATCGCAAATGGTGGGCATACAAGAGGCAACCACACATTGATGTTTCTCTCCCCCTCTTTCTCCCTCCCTTCCCCTCTGTCTAAAAATAAGTCAATAAAATCTTTAAAAATACCTAGGAATCAACAAAGGAAGTGAAAGACCTATACATATTCTGAAACTACAAAAACTTGTTGAAAAGAAATATTTGTGAATTACTTTAATTTTTGGAAGATTAGAGAGTGCCAAATCCCCTTATTGAAATTCTAAAATTTAAAAGAAACTATATTGACAATTTTGATATGTCCTACTGGCTTACAGTATAATTTAAAACGTGTAAGTCTCAACACTTTTTACTCCCAGCTCTCAGACTGTTATAAATCTTCCTAAAGCTCTGAAGCTCCCCTTCTGTGTTTCCACTATAACATAACAATGGATATTTTCCCACCAGTCTTAATGGGCATATTGGAAAAAACTGATGAATTATTAGTCTCAAGGCCCTGCCCAAATGCCAGCCCTGGGGAGCCTTCTCCTGTTTCCTCCGCAGCATGAGCACTCAGCCCTTTTGAAGTACTTGTCCCACTGTATTGGGGTGCTTCCACCTGGGACCCTGCCGACAGGACCGACATGTAATGGCCTTGGATCGGGCCTAGTACCTAGTAGGGGATAAACTAATGAACATGTGCGTGACGCACCAAAGAATCGCTCTCATGCTTTCCGTCCATCTCTGGTATGAAAAAACTACTCAAACCAAAGTGATAAACTTAATTAAATTCTAAATAGCAAAAAGGCATAAAATATTTTTCCTCTTTTTCTTTCTATTTGAGATTCTATGGCAAGATGAGTGTTGCGTTTACAGTTCACATCTCTATACCCAACCTTTAAACAAAATCCATGTTCTGTATCTACCTTTTTTGCTGTGTATGGCCTTTTTACCAGTTCTTTTATTTTCTGCCCCTTCTTATCTTCTCCTTTTTTTCATCCTTTCTGAAATTCTCTTTTTTCATAAGTTCTGATTGTTTCCCTGCCCCACTCCCCTCCCTGCAACTTCCGTTTTAATCTATTCCAAGCATCTTAAATGAGCTCAACACACCAGAGTTATTTCCTGGTGCCTCTTTGTAGGAAGCACTGGAAATGGAGATATTACAACCTGACCTAGAGCAAGGTGCCTCCGGGTAGCCACATGGTGTGCTGTGCACTCCCCATAGGAGAAACCTCACATTGTCTGAAATCTTGAAAGGACTGCACAGCAACATCAGACAGACATGCGAAATACATCCTAGGTTGCTTCTGTCTGAGGAAAGTACATCTGCCAAAGGGAGGTATTTTTAACTATGAGCTGCTAATAAGAAATGCCCCCACTGGCAGCTGCCATCTTTCTTTTACCTACTCTAAGACAGTGTTTGTAGAGCCGAGTACCGTATAGCATAAGAGACATTTCATTGTTCCTTTAGCTTTGTCCACCACCCATGTTCCTCTGCTGTTCCATCTCCAAAACTTAGTGAATAAAACATGAGAAGTCTAGATCGGTGAATCACTCTAATGACTGATATTTGGAGCCAAAGTCTGCTAGAAAATTAGTGGCATTTTATCATTTCCTTTCCCCACTTCAAATCTTCAGTGTTTTTCTTCTGTTAAACGCAAACTAAAATTTAAACATATGATTGTATAAGGTAAGTGACAGTCATTTAGAACAATATTTTTTAAATTTCTGAAATGTGTTAAGGTTACAGAGAAGATTTTCCTGGTGAGACTGGCAGTGTCTTCCTATTTGTGAACCTATTTTGGTGAAAAATTCATTCCAGTGCAGTGGACTAGGCTTTGGATATACTTTCTAAAACAGGAATCTAAAATACAGTTTTCTTTAATATTACATTTCTCAGATGAAGACAAGTGCCCTGATTGGGTATGGCTCTCTTGCTAAAAACGTTAACTTGCAGTGAGGATGTGAAGAAAGAATGCCAGTGGGTCCATGGTTCAGGTGAATAAGAAAAAGTCAAGAGAAGGAATGTGGATCAAAACAGGTCCTAATTTTCCTTTTAGGTCCTTGGGTTGTGTGCTCCCAAGTTGAGATGATGAGAAGCCCTTTTCACACAAAGGGCACATCTGTCAAATGCAGTGTGTGTGTTGGGGTGGGGACAGGGAAGCTGTGGATATGAAATACTCTCCTAATGAATCAGCACCTCCCACTTCCCCTAAAGGTGATGGCTGTTACCACAGTGCATTGTCTCCTGTTTCAGCTGGTGCAGGAGGGCAGTGGGAGGCAGCTCGGCTCAGAGAGGCAGCACTGAACAAACAGTGGCGAGCACCTGATCCTGGTGTGGGCAGGTGGGAGGCTCCCAGTCATCCCATGTGGTGCTGAGCAACCACCGACTGGTCCCAGGAAGGAAGTGGAAAGGTAACACACACTGGAGTCCATCAGAAATACCAGGACATTTCATCCCATAAGGTTAGCCATGGCTGAGGGAACGGCTTTAATCAAGGTCTTCTCTAACACATTTATGAAAAGGCTAGCACTTCAGCTCCTGTCACATGGGTTTATCTGGCAAATGTAAAACAGTCGGTTGCTTGTAAACTTGGAGCATCCACAGTAGTCACATTTCTCCTGACTTCTCAGTCTTATATCCATGACTTGGTCTGTGAAGTCTTGTGTTTACAGTTCTATTGCTTTCCAGCTTTCTTCAGCAGAAACTTTCTACACCTGCCCACTGTCCCCATTGTCAATGTGTATTTGTCAGTCTTTCAGATTCAGCCTGCTCTCTTCTGCCCTCCCCTAGCTAAATACCCCTTCTATTGATTGTCCTGCTACCACCCTCTATTGAAATCCAAACTAAACTACTAGAAATGTTCTTCTTTCCTTTTCTGCATTTTTCATGATGTTACTCTTTTTTAAATAACTCAACCTCATTTGTTTTTTCTCTCCTCTATCCATATAATCTTTCCAGGCAGCTGAACTTCATTTGTGGTACCCTTATGGTTTGTGGTCTGCATGACAGACTTAAAAGTAAAGTGTGTATTTGTTTTTAAACATTGAGTTGGTGATAAGTCCTTATTTCTTCTACATCTTTTATTTGTGTGACATTCTGCACCGCAACTCTCACTCTAGACGATAGGTCAGGAGTGTGTATTTGCAGTTATTGTTGTTTATGTAAACTCTTGGTGATGATATTAGTGTCTTCATCTGAAGTAAACCACAAGGAAGAACACTTCAGTCTGGTAATGAGGAGCCAAGATAGACTGGAGCATTTGGAAGTTGTGCACTTTAGCTGTGTACATCTTGACCTTTGCACATCCGCTCAGGGTCCCTGTCTTCTAAATGAAGGATGATTGTGCTAAATTTCACAAAAGTACAAGGAAGTTAAATTACTGTTGGTGAAATGTGTTGAGATCTATGATCAAAGATAACATTACTATACATTGATGTGATTATTACCAAGGAAAACTCCTCAAAGAAGGAATCAGGATTAATCTGAACTAATCAACATCCTCTGTATGTGCTGTGAAGCCCCAAACCTCTGATCTCTTAGAGTTTTCTCTGTCAGTCCTGTTTCTAGATGCTGGAGACGATTAAAGAGTAGGTCATGGTCATGGAATTATAAACAGAAGAATTGAGTCAGGTGTTAGTAAACACTCAGGTGAGGGATCAGACTAGGTTTGTAGGGCATGTTCTGTGGGTGACTATGCAGCAAAGCCACCCAGCAGACACCTGCTGGCTAGCACATCACGTCAGCCCTAATGTTCACGGTGGTATTTATTACTCCCTGTTAGCAGTCACTTTACCCAACTCAGCCCATGTGGCCAACAGGGACTTTGGCCCATACGGCACAGAATCTGACTAAAAAGATGGCTTTCCAAAAGATTCCCAAGTCACTTAAAGGCTTAAAGAGGAGGGGCAGGGGCACATAGGTGGCTAGGAGTCTCATAGGTGAAGACAGACTGACAGACAGAAGAAAGCAAAGTGGATCAAAAAGTTATACTGGATTTAATGTGTGGAGGTTGTGGAGGTACAGCCCACAAGTGCAGGCTGTGCATGCAGCGGGTTCAGTGCAGACAGTGGCAGATGCATTTCTCCATTTATTTCCTGCTTGCTGTGTTTCATTTTGAATGTAAAACTCAGAGCTGGCTGGATGTACCAGTTTCCCGTCCTTAGAGAAGTGGCCAGAGACCCGCTTCTTACTCACCAAGAAGCCGAATTACAGGCATATTGTATCAAGTGTGGCCACTCTAGTCCATGTTTCTCAAGCCTGGTGCATTATAATCGTATAGAAAACTGAGCCACGATCTCTGGGAGTTCAGGACTCTTTATAGGCCCACTGAGGCAGCCAGCCTTGAGCCAGGCCACGTGTCCACAGGTGGGAAGCTGCACCCTTGGTCTGTAGTCAGAGCAAGGCAGATAGCTTAGTTATCCCTAATATTTTTTGTTTTATTGGCCTGTTTGACAATCAGATGAAGTCTGATTCTTCCCAGGGGAAAATGCACAGAGCACACCATCTCTTATGTAACTATGGGGAAACATCCTTCCTTTCCAGTCATCAGTACTAAGAAAAATCAAAACTGAAGTGTGAAGTCTAGCCCCTTTCCTCTCTAGCCCCAAGTTTTAGCTTAGCGAAAGTACCTTTTTATTGGCTATTTTATTTTCCAAATGCTCATTTGGAGTGATTAAAATTTTTATCTTTATCATCCAGTGATGTGAGGTCCACCCCTTCCCACATCTGTAATTAAACCCTTCACAAATTCACATCATTGCTTGGGAAGAGCATGACACCCTCCCCAGCACAACAGAACACGAGGATCTGTGCCCCTCCAGGAAGGAGGTTCTCCGGACCTGCACATGGAACTTGGCGGCTTCAAAAGATAATTTACTGATTAAAGTTAAATTGATGGTAGAAATTTAGAAGTCAAGATTTTGTGTGCAAATAGCCTCCATATCTCCAATCTCACCTTCAAGGAGCGCCCCAGCTCCAAGTGAGCCATATCCCAGAACTTCCAAGGTTTGCTTTGATGTGTCTGTGCAGACATGTGTTGAAACTCTGTCAGATCTGACACAATGACCTGTTTATTCCATGAGTGGCCATTGAGTGCTTGATGAGTGAGTGAATGCTGCCGATATACAGAGAAAAGAATCAGTAACCCGTCAGCTGTCTTAGGCATCTGATCAATCAGTCCGATTGGTTTTCTTTACCAAGTTGATGGATATATCTGCTATGGTCTTAGCCATGATGAGGTTAAGCTTCTCAGGTGCATATGCCTGGAGCGTGGGAATATCGGCGGAGAGTTCGGAGACAAACTCAGCTTGACGGGCATGGAGGGGAAGAGCCTGACTGCTGCAGGACTGCCAGTGACAAGCAGCGATTCTTGGGACCAGACTTCAGGGAATTAGGCAATATAAAATAATTCTCTGAGGTCTGAAATCATTTACATCAAGTGAGCTTGTATGAGTTGAGGTTTTGTTATCATTTTATATACAAATGCAGTTTTTCTTGACTATTTCCAGAAATAATTCTGCAGTTTAGCCAAAAGCTGTTGCTTGAGGTGCGAGCTCTCCATTGTTGGGTGATCTGCTCCAGGAGAGCCAGGTAGCTTTTCAACTGAAAGACCTTTTCATTTAGAAAAGAGACATTTTCCTTTCCCCAGACTTCACATCCTGGCTTTAAGACATAACTCTCAGTCCCAACTGTGAATGCTAGTCACAGCATGAAGTCCTGATGACTTCCTTCTTCCCCTTACTCTCTAATGGATGCAGTCTCAAAGCTGGGCAGGAGCAGCTCAGAGAATCGGGGCTTTGCCTTAGGAAACAAAAAGGAGCCAAAGCCTTGGCTCCCATCAGTTGTTCATTTCCGCATGCTCCTGTGAAGATCAGCTGAAAGCATTGCGTGCTTCTCTCCAGTCCTGGGGGTGGGAGGACAGGCAGCGAATCCTCCTGCTGAGGCGTTGGCCTTTGTCGCCCTTTTGAAGGTGTGCAGCTGGCCTCTGCTGCCTTGCCACTCCCTGATTTCTCCACAGAGCCTCATTGTCACTTCTTACAGCGGCCAGGACCCTTATCTTCTCCCTTGTCATTTCAGATGGGGAAACTGGGGCAGCAGAAGGCCGAGTAACTTGTCCAAGGTCACGCACACTGCACTGCCTGGCAGTGGTCCAGCTGGTTTCCAGGCTGTGGTTCCCATTAAGCCTCCCTTTCTTTCCTCCAAGGTCATGTGATCCAGGTCACCCGACCCTTGGCCTCAGGAACACTTGTCCATGTTTCAGCAAGGTCCCTCTGCTGTGGCACTAAAGTTTGACATTTTGATTCTTTGAAGGTCTTCCCTGGCCTTTTCTCAGTGCAGCTTTTCTTTGTTGCCGCTGGTGTGCTTGCACCCACCAATGCCTGAAACCGTAAACTTCGTGGGCCAGCCAGCGACGTGTTCGTAGGACACAAACCTCCCCTCTCACCTGCAGGGCTGAGGCACTGTGAACTGTTCACAGGCCATCAGAGGGATTTACAGACGGCTCAGCTCTCCCCCAGCGGTTCTGTAAGATTTATCTACCAGCGGGAGGGTCATGGCCCAGCTGGAGCTCATCACCATATCACCTGACAGTGACCCTTTGTCCTTTCAGTGTGTGACTGGCACACATTTTACTTACCACATAAAAAAGTCTTCTTGAGCAGGTTTATGTTTAGAGGAAGAATTAAAGCTGTGACATGCAGGGCAGTAAGATGTGACTGCTGGTGGCTTTTTCAAGCCACAGTGTGCTTGCCCTGGGTCTCCAGGGAATGTTAGCAAGGCCGAAGGCCTGCCTGGCAGTCACCGCCCTTTCGTCAGTGAATCCTTGTAATTCTTAGAGGACTAGCGTTTCATTTGAAAGGAATACCCTACCAAGGAGTTTATAAGAGGCATAGTTTGAGGAAAAGCCAAACCTGTTTTTCCCATGATCTAAACCATTTTATGGACCACTTCTCTGCTGGTGTAACAGGACTTTTTTCCCATACCTTCTTACCTAAACTGTAGTATTGTTCATATGAAACCTCACTGCACTCTTACTTATTCCTGAGCACTTCAGATTCAGAACCACCCCAAGTGGCCTATTTGTCCTTGTCATTGTCCCTGCACTGACAGTGCACCCAAAGGGGTTCCAACTGCAGATCCGTTCCTCAGCCCTCCCTTCCCTCTTCATCCGCCTTTTACTTTGCTGAACATGCCTTGCAGCTGCTGGGAGGGTTGCCTCTGGGACTGATGTCTCCAGCATCTGCGGAGTTACATGTCTTTACCTGTGGGATAGATGAAGATGCCATGTGTGTTCCCACAGTTCTCCTTGTGGCCCACCCAAGTCTTTGAAGGCTGTGGATGGGCACCTTTCCCACTTGGTACTTATGGATGTTTCCTCATTAAAATTGGATGAGCGATGTATTTGTTTATTCCTATTTCATTTTTCATACCAATTTCAGAAAATGTTTTAAGAAAATGTAAGTATCTGTGTAAATAGCAAGGGCGCAGCCTAAGCCTACCTTGTGAAGCCTTTAGTACAGTAACAGAGCTGGCACCCAAAAACATTTTTCTCCTTTAAAGCATGTTTTAAATGACACAAGGGCCCCAGCACTTCCCAAGAAAAGCCCATTTTTTTCAATAATGGACCTAAAATACTAATAAAAATAGTTTAACTACACCTAGTTATAAAATTGTTTTTCTATGAAAGCGCACGTTCGGAGTTCCAACTCTGGGTGCCAACAACACACATCTCTCAGGATGAGAGGCGTGGGTGGGAAGGACGGGAGGCCCAGCAGAGGCCTACATGTAGCCGTGTGCGGTCAGTCTGCTCGAGGGCCACCCTGGGCGAGATAGAGGCCACTTCTGCCTCGCCCCTGGGCAAGGTTAGAGGTCTCCAAACAGAGCCTTTGAGAAAGTTGTCCTCCTGTTACTTCTACTACGCGGCTGTTCAATCTGCAGGTACAAAGCCTTGTTCCCCTTTCTGTGAGATCTGTACTTATTTTCAAGGAACAGATAGGTAGATGGATGGAAAGATACATATTTTAAAAATCACAATCTCTTCAGCCCATGTTTTGACCTCAAAACCTTATGACTTTGTTTTGCTCCCTGAAAGTCACATAGAAAGTATGGTTAGCAACGACGTGGTTCTGGTGGGCACAATGGAGATGCAATTTTTAATTCCTTCTATTCCCAACCAATAATAATATTGAAGCTTTGGGTAAACAACATTTGAGAGGTACTGAAACCTGAGACTCACTTAACTGCTAAAACACTACTCTGTTATCCGCAAACCACCAGTTATAAATGTTTCCATGCCCAGTGCAGTTGACAGCAAGAGGATTTGGAAGGTTTTAAGCCAGGAGCTAGAAAAAGATGCCAAATGCTTCTTTGCCTTCCCTGAAATATTGGCATGAGAGTTTGCCTTTAAAATAACTTTCTTGCATCTAGAGATCTGTTGGACAGCAGAATGTCTCCTCATCAAGGATAATTGCACATGATACTTCAAATTGACACAGTGCAAAGAAGCCATTGAAAACTGCATTCATTCGGACCAGGATACTCAGGAAAGTGTTTCAGATCAAATGTGGAGTGAGAAAGGCAGTATTACGAAATGTACAGTGCGATCACACGCATATAAGAACACCTACACACGGGTGAGAAAAAGTTGGAAGGAATTATCTCCTAGTTCCAGCTCAGATGTTAACATGGTGTTTTGCTGATGGGCCCGTAAGGGGCTTTTCTAATGTGCTATGTTTTCCAGATGTTCACTGACAAACACATATTACCTTAAAGTGAAAATTAAATTTAAAAAAAGAAATGCCTTAGTCACAGACCTCAGACTTGTTCTCATCAGTGGAAATAAGGAAAAGCATGAGGCAAGAGACAAGTATTTTCACAGGGCCTCAGGTTAGAACAAATTGGCAGGGAAAAAAAACCTGGACATTTCCCTGGACTTCACTCTCTCCGTCAAGGCCTCCCACCTCTAATCAGTCCGCAGGCCTTTGATGCAGCCTCCCGAATGTCCCTGAAGCACATCACCCCTCCAATGTACCACCCTCGTCCCCTGCTCTTGTTCCTGTCCCAGGCCCCTCCCTAGACTCGTCAGCCGCAAAGCTGCCGGAACACTTCGTTTTAAAGCTCAAATCTTAGCACGGTCTTTGTGGCTTAACGCCTCCTTTGCTCATGAAGGCCTTTCCTTCCCCGTCTGACTCTGCCTGGGATGACTGGGGGCTTCCTGACGCCTCCCAGGACTTTGATGTGACAGCCTTTTCCCTCCACCACTCCAGTTCCCTAACTTTCTGAGCTGAGTCCTCCGCCCCTCCTCCCTGGGCTCAGGGGCTCAGGGTTGCTGCACTTCCTCCGGGACCTCCCTCCACCTCCCAAGATCCTGCAAGGTCTCCCTCTCGCATTGCCTGTTACCCCTACGCTTCCTCAGGTGGCAATTACTGCCCTACACAGTCCACAGCCCTCACCTAGGGTTTCAAAATCCATAAAACTTTGGAAAAGCAAAACTGTTCTTATAACTCATCTAGTAGCAAAATCTTCCCTGGACTGACACAAGACAATTTACAGTGTCTTTATATTATTTATTGTGAATATTCAAGGCTTCACACTTTTTTGCTGAAGAAATTTTAATTTTTCTGAAGACACATGAATGTGTTTGTTTATGGAGATGTTAAAAAAGATGGGGTTACAGTGGCCATATATTTACCATTCAACTTTTGAGAGTAAAAGGGAGCACTAGCCAGGTGCTGCACCAGGACAAGTATAAACGGGGACTCTGCCAGACCGGCTGGAGCAGATGTTCACCAGTGTGTGCTACACACATCACATTGTCCTCCTAAAAGCCGAAGATATATGTTCCAAAGTTCTCCCTGAAGTTTCCACGTAAGGGATTGGGCACCTGTGTTCTACTTGCTGGTTTCTGTGTCTCTTTCTGCTGTAAGTCCAGGAGAGGTGTTTTGTTTCACTTGGGTCCCCAGTGCCTTTCTAGATTTATAGTAATCTATCAGTATTTATTGCTTGAACGGAATTTGAATGTTCTTCACTTTCCCTTTTAGTAGTATTTAAGAATTATTTGTAGAACTAGCCTCTGATTATCAAAAGTCATTGAGCTGTGGATGTAAAAACTTCTGCATGGGCTTTGTTCAGCATTTTAAGCACGTGTGTTATCACTGAGTGCTTTGGTACCAAAGCCACTTGTACGTAACCCTCTCAAATGGCAGGAGAGCTGCTGTCCTGGCCAGAGGGCTGGGACGTTCACCTGCAAAGCAAGCCAAACGCAGGCAGAGGCTGTTTAACTTGCTTACTTTCTGTTGGTTTACTCTCTTCTCACTCATGGAAGTGGTAACAACAATATAGTTCTACTAGGTGGTGTTCCCTGGGCACGTATTGTATACTAGGCGGCCTGCTAAGCACTCTTGAGCATTTTCTCATTGCCTCTCTTTAGTAGCATCGTGAGGCAGACATTT
>VMDR010005156.1:0-30088 GCA_007922815.1 Macrotus californicus | reverse complement strand
CAGTGATTCCCAGTTGCCTACCCCATGTAGCCCACACCACTCTGCGCAGTCTGCAGAGCTGCCCCTTCACCAGCCCCAACAATCGCCCCCTCCTGGAACCTTCTGTGCCTTTGCTCAGACTGACCCCACCCCCGGGAAGGCTCATACTCTCTTTCATGGCCCCATTGCCACCAAATTTAACCCTTGTAGATAACCTTTTGGGTCTGGCTGATTATATCATCAGTTCTCTTAGCAAAAATGTTAACTTGTTAGAGTCAAGAACCATGTCTTGTCTCACTACTGTATCTTCCGTGGTGCCTGTCATGTAACAGACAAATGATAAGTGATTAAAACTGTGACTGATGGGGCCTTAGAAAGGCAGGGCACACTGGTGTTCAGAAAAAAACTCTCTCGCGAGAGGACCACATCCTTACACTAATTTCTGAAAGAAGCCTGTACCAAAGGTGAAAGAAAAGGAGAGGAGAAATTTGTGACTTCAAGTCCTAAACCTGGATCTAAGAACCAAATTACAGAAGAGACCAACAACCGAACAGCACCTAGGAAAGAGCCTTGGCATTGTAACCATCTGTAAGCTCAGTGTGATCCAAGAGAGTGCGCTGGGGTCCTCAGAAATGCCGTTGTGTCCTGGGCCACTTTAAAGGCAGTGCGATGCTCAGGAAGAGTTCCAGTGTCCGTGCACACACACGCACGGGCACACCACCTCCCAGCTCTGGCAGAACACAGCCACATGGGTGCTGACAAACGTGCCTTGGGACAGTGGCCTGGGTGTTGGGAAGAGGGTTGTATTTCGTTCTCTATACAAAAGAGTGTTTAATCAACTTCTAACCAGTACAGGAAAAGATGTATACAAAAGCAATTTTTAAAAACTTTTTTGAATGAAAGCTCTTAAATATATGAGCTGCAGGCTCCTTTTGGTATGACAAGACATGTTTGGATATGTTACATTACCACTTCAGGGTGGAACTGGAGATAGGGAAGGTGAACTCAGGTAGCAGCTCCCTGCCTTCAGAATATTTACAGACTATCAGTTCAAACATCTGTTCTCCCTGTGGGAGAGGGGGGGAGAAGGAGAGAAGAGAGGAGAGAGAGAGAAAGCCGTCAATAGGACTCTGTACCTGCGGCGCTTTCCCCACGTGCCCTGCTTGGCTGCCAGCTCAGTTGTTCAGGAGCAGTTAGCAGAGAAGGAGCTCACTTAACATGCATCATCCTTATTATGCTTAGGAAAGATTTCAGCTTTCTCCACCAAAATACACTGCTGCAGCTGTAACTCAGGGCACATGTTCCGTTTAACACTTGAACTTGTCCTTGTCTGTGTGGGCTCTGGTCCAAGTGCATTAGGAAATCCTCCATGGATAGCAATCTGGAACATGAAAACCAGCACTCATAAGTCTACACAATTGATTGTCTCTCTTCTTACTGTGGACGGAGACAGACTCATCACAGAGACTAAATAATCTTTCATGGGGAAGCGATTTGCTCCAGAGTCAACAGAACAGCAGTGAAGCTGTGTGTCTGTCTGCAGTTCAGTGTTCTTGAGTTTACTGTAAGCCTCAAGTGCTTATAGCTTAGAGGCATCAGCCTGGAAACCTCCAAGAAGCTCCCCTTGGAAGCTCTTAAAGCCATCACTCCCCCAAGTTCGCCGTAGACAGATGCCGTAGCCAATGCTGTTAGGAGGGCCAGAGAAAGACAGAGAGTGTCTTCATTGTGGCCTCTCTCCAGGAGTTTCCTGTCTTCTTCCCTAGGGAACACGATTCAGTAATATCAATTACTACCCTTCTGGATGTCCCTTTCCCTACCCGCCTAACCCTTCTCCCACCCCAAAGGGAAACTATAAAACAGAACCGGGGTCAATGTTGGTAGGAAAGGGTTCAGCACATTAACCACCTGTGTGGACACAGGGTATTTTAATTTAAGATTTTGGGGTGAAAGAGTGGAAGGCACTGTAATGTTTTAGTCCTGGCTCTGCCACCAGCAAAGCGTGTGTTTTTCTAGCTTTACTCTGCCTCAGTCTCCTCATTTATAAAACCAAGGAGCAGACCAGGAGATCCTACTGATCCGAATGTCTTTAATTCTGGTCAAGGTTCTCCAGCAGTGCCTGAGGTAAGGCACGCCTTTCCAGATAGTCGGGCCCAGGCGACTCCTGTTAAAACATGAGACTGTGTCGGGCATCGCTGAGAAAGCAGCGTAGACCATGGTGCACTGCAGCTTTTTTCCTCAGACTCTGCCTGGCATCAAGGCAGGATTCCACCATCAAGGTCGATAATACCCCAGAGATCTATGTCACTGAAGAAGAATCTCTCATACCCTGATCAAAAGTTTTGGACATCTGATATTTTATAACATCATGTCTCCCTACAGAAGACAAACTCCTGGGTTGTGATACAGCTTTTAGCCACTTTGGGAGAACTGTTCTCTTTGAATAAGAACATATTTTACTCCAAATAAAATTATTTGTCATAGTTTCTATCAGTAACCAAAAATAAGTTGTTTTATAGGAATTTACTTTAAGCTTGTAGGAATGGAAGAACCATTTATAGAGGTATGAAAAGGAAGAAATATATGAGTAAATTTGTTACCTATAATTAATATATATAAAATAAGTAAGACTTCTGCTCTAGTGATCTTAGATTTGATGGCCTAATGTGTGGAAGTGAAGTGGAATAAATAGTTTTATTTTTAATTTTGTCATCACAAAAAACACAAGAGAACATAAGACATTACTAATTTCTCAAAAATCTGAATATATATATATATATATATATATATATAGGAATATGTTTAGTCCTAAGGAACAAATATATGATAGGAAAATATTCTATATGCTGTTTTCTGTAGAGAACATTGCTTTTCAATTGCCCATTATTTTTTTTATAAAGGTACTAAGGGTGACTTAAAAGAGCGTTTACATACAAAAGAAATGTATATTTTTGTTTGTTAGCTCTCTGTAGTAACTATTTGGAAAAGTATAAGAACAACTATCTTTTAAGTATAATTTTTATTGTAAGCATCCAATTTGTCAGTTCCCAAGCTAGTGTATTTTAGAAAGAAAAAAAAATTAACCTTAAAATACATAGTATGCCATTGTAACTTTCCCTTATCTTTATTTTTATTCTATTCACCTTCACCTTTTGATAATTCAAAGAACTGAGATTTTCTTGCTATAAGTATAAGGGTATAATAAATTTGACTTATTAATATTTTTCATAATCAAATTATAATATATATGCTGTTCTAATAAAACTTTATTTACATTAAAAAATCTGAATATATATCCTTTAAATTGTAGAGACTTGTCTGTAGGTTCAAAATTGCTATAGTGGGAGCACGAAGTTGCTCTGTGGACAGCTGAGAGCGACTGTCCAAGTAGATGTGGTTCTCACCCTAGAAAACCTGCCCCTGGCCGTGTTGAATCTCGGGGCGGGGGGGAGGCAGAGCGTACTTCACAGAGAAATGGGGAGTCAAGGACTGGACTTCTATTTCTATTTTACTTTCCACGGGGAAAAAAATACCTGAAATGTTCACAATGAAAGAAGGGTTACCTGTGGCTTTGAATAATAAATACCGTGTATGTGAAGAATTGGAGTCAGTTGGTTAATTAAAACCCAAAGCTTAGTAAACATAGTTCATCTCTTTAATAGAATGATGTATTCCACTCTACCCTTCCCCCAAGAGCCCTGCTCTTAAAAGGTCATGGTCAGGTACCTTAGTGGTGTCACCAGAGATTCTGCCAGGAGTTTGTGCTTGGCTGTTCTGATTTATAAATAGGATAAGTTACAGCTGGACTTCTTAACTCCTGCCTCTGTCCATTATCTTAAAGTGCAGTGACAGTCTCGGATTTCCAGAACGGGGGTGGGATGGACTTTTGTATCAAGGGCACGTATGTGCCTGGAGTCCAGTGACAGGCAGTAACCGCTGCAGGATGCTGCCTACAGGTGGAGAGGATGGGCCTTGGGGACACTGTGCGGGCACCTCTGTCGTGCAGAGCATTTATGTGCGAGAGAGCTCGGCCGCAAAACGCCAAGCACAGATACTGTTGCCTTATGTCTCCATCTTGTTCCTCGAGTCAATGTCCCTAATATCCAGGAAGTCTTTAGTTAATATGTTTTGGCCTCCCATAAGAATTTAAAATGTGATGTATGCTCCTTCCTCTGCACCTTCTGACTCCCTTCAGAGTGACTATAAGCCGGGACTATAGATCTGCTTTTTTCTTCCCCCCGACAGTAAAAAGTAATAATTTGGAGTTTATGGAACTGACTTCATGCTCTTCCTGCCCTCCCCCTCCTCGTTCAGTGGTACTGGGGACCTCCATTTGATGTGAATATCAGATTTCCAGTTTTCAATTTTCTTTTTTTTGTGACTACATGAAAATGAAATTAAATGATTGCTGATTTTTTTCTAGCAAGCATAGTAATAAAATTCAGAATAAAACCTTTCAAAGAGTAGTTGAGAATAAAAGCGAGTTTTCTAAAATAATAAATCAAAAATTTTATAGTCAGGTAAATTAGTAGGACCAGAAAGATTTTTTCTTAAAGAAGTATTCCTTTTCTTAGAAGTATTTCTATCCAGTGTAATATTTCTGCCACGTCATTAAATACAAAGTACTTCAAATTGAACAGAGCTCCTGACTGAGAGTTTTTGCATAGATGGACAAATAGTTTTTGTGAGAGTTTCTACATTTGGGGGCCTCTCTTACAGAAAAGAATACAAAGATATCTGACTTTTGGAAGTTTTCAACAGAAGCATCGGGCCATGTGAATTGTTGCTAGGCCCTGCCTGGGCCTCTTAAGTGCAAGGGAAGGTGCTGAAGCCTGGTGACATCCAGCCAGCCTACCACTGCATGTCAGGAAGCTGTGTCTGCTTCTCAGCTGCCTCTGGGCAGAGGGGACACTGGCCGGTGCACAAGGGTCCTTGTGATAAGGAGGCTGGAGGCTCCCAGTCAGCGGAGGAGAGGTGACCACAAAAGCGGTGGCTGCACTGATGACAGGGAGGGACCACAAGCCAAGGAATGCCTGCAGCCTCTGGTAGCCAGAAAAGATGAGGCAGTGAACTCTTCCTCCCCTGAAACCTCCAGAAGGAACCAGTCCTGTCTACAACCAGAGCTGTAAACGGATGAGCCCCTCAATCTGTGGGGATCTGTTAGTCCTAGAAGCAGAAAGGAATCCCTGGCTGCAACGTTCCCTCTCTGGCCCCTGCCACACGCTTCCCACTGCGGATCCTTTTCTGAAAGCCCCTGCTGGCCACCCCAGGCCCTGTAGCCTGTCCATCCTCCGTCAGCCTCTTACCTCTGGCTTGTTTTCCTCTTCCCTACTCGCATTTTGTTGTTCTTTCCATTCTCGAAACATAAGCCTTAGGGTTCATTTTTCCAGTCTGATGTGCAGTTTTTCTTTTCTCTTTTCTGTTTCTTCCCTGATTAGACCCTTAATGGAAAAGGAGCACAGAATGTTACTTTTTAACAGCTCAGGCAACTTCTCTTCTTGAACAGTCTGGGTGCTTTTTAATAACACACAGAGATGAAGATAAACTAGATGGAGCCTAAAGAGCACATGGGATTAACGTTTTTTTAAGGCCCCAACTGTGAGCTATGCGTTTACTCCACATGAAAATCAAGATGGGGAGTTTTTATCACTCCATGATTATGGGCACGTGTGCCTGTGAATCCTAGGGGCACTGTCTGTTCAGAGCACTTTTGGAATTTCCATTTGGCCAGGTGACAAGAAAGCCTTCACAGTCCCAAGGAGTAACTTATCTGCTCCTTCCTGAGGAAATATGCACCCCCACCACAAAGCAAAGGAAGCCAGGCTCCAGAGTGCCACGGAGGCAGCGCCCCGCATGACACAGCACAGGCCCCCAGGTGCTCACACCGGGCCGACACGGCCTGGTAGGGCCAAGGCCCAGCGCCCGCCTCCCCAGTGCTGGGTGCTGCCGCACTAGCTGCTCTTCCACCTCAACTCCAACTCCGTCCACTTGACTGTAAACAGCAACCCTGAATCATCTCATCTCCTGACCATCACATTTCCTTAGTCAGGAAATCTGCAATTTCATGTATTTTTCTAATAAGCAAAGTCCCCAGAGATAAAAGAAGCTACCACAAAATACTCCGCTCTTTCTGGAAACAGAAGAAAGCCTCTGCTGACCTTGTTCTTCCTGATACTCACGCCTGTGCTTTCACCACGCCAGGGCGGAGGGCAGGTCGGGAAGATCGAGATTACATTTAGAAGAGCTCAGTTCCAACGCCACGGACCTTGCCCACCCATCCCAGGCTTCATCTCCAGCAATATTTCACACATATATTATCTATAAATACTGCAGCGAATGTATATTGCATATGTACACAAAGCTAAAGTATACATTAACCAAGATAAAGTGTGTTTGCCAGGCCTTTCATCTCCTCGGGAGGCGGCTATTACTGGATGCAGGCCCCAGAGCACCAGCTGAGGAGAGGAAACTAGATTCTGGTGTGCAGGGTCCGGGAGGAATAGGTCTTTGTCTGCCCTTCTCTCTTTGGAACAGATGCGGAAACAGCATTCGCATGCGGGCCCACAATGCAATATGCCTGACTCCTCCCCGATGCCTCTCTTGTCGGCGTGTTACTTTCTAGGGGTGCTTCACACTTGGCCATCTCTACGTAACGTTGGGTGGCTGTGGAACAAAGGAGCGGGAAGAGCTCGAGTCGTATTTTCCCCGTTCAGTGTGAGTGATCAAATGGAAGTAAATGATAACGTTTAGTCACAGAGACTTAGCTGGTAATGAAACAAAAAACCTAAACAGCTTGTTATAAAATACTCCTAAACAGAAAACAGTGCAAAAACTGTGGGCCTCTGCAGCCTCTCGTTCTAAACCAGTGGCCCCCAACGTGTGGCCCACAGACCACCAGCAACGGAATCACCCCAAGAACATGTTAGAAAACATATTTGGGGGCACTGTGCCAGAACGACACGTCAGAAACTTCAGGGGGAGGCCCAGGAATCTGAGTGTCAAGAAGCCTCTGGATGATTCTGATGTTTGCCCAAGTTTGAGAAACTCGGGTCTGCACCATGAGCCAAACTAGATAGATGCCAAGTAAAATGAAAACTCATGACAGAAAACTTTTTCCTGAACGGCTCGGTTCGGGTGCTCACACGGAAAGGCCCTTTGAACACGGGTCCTTCCTCCCAACGAAAAGACTGTGAATGTGCTACCCTCGGGTTTTACAGGCAGAGTATTAGAAGTGGTGACACTTAAACTTGAGTGAGACCTGCCATTAAAGCATACGGATGATCTTTAGAGACGTTCATTAGCCCTAATGAGTGGGAATCACAGCCGCTCTAAACATGCTGACTTGTGGCGTTGAGGCTCACACAGCAAACCAGCTATTATAGTCTTGAATAACACAGGTTGTTGGGTGCCCACTCTGTGACGGACATACTACTGTGGGTTTTCTGTGTAGTAGCTTGTTTCGTTCTTCCTACAGCCCTACCAGGTATCATCATTATTTCTGCCTTTCAGCAGTGCTTGCTTAAAGCAACCGTTGTTTGTCCCAGGGCCCTGTACAGATCTTGTAAGTGGCTGAGCCGCATGCAGGCCAAACACTTGTTCTTGGAGCACGCAGCCCTAATGAACACTAAATTTGAGTCTTTTTACAGTAATTGCTGTTCTTCCGACTGCTCACATTCTTTGACTTTGCTGGAGAGAAGAAACACTCTCTGGGGGAAGAGCAGTGGACCAGGCATCAAGATGCCTGGACTTCTGTCCTGCGTCTCTCAGCTCTGAGCTGCATAACTTGGATCAAGTCGCCCCTTTAACCCTCGCTTTCCTGCCTGTGAAATGGGGATAACAGCCCCTCCCCGCCCTCCACCTTCTTCCTCTGGAAGAGCGGTAGAAATACTGCTTGTGAAGCTGTTGATAACCTGTCAAAGCGCTAAACAAATGTGCTGATACTTATCACGCCTTCTGTTTTTCCAAAAGAAAGACTGGGGCCTTCAATTCAAGGAATGTTTACCTAAGGGGAGGAAAAACAAAGCAAATTAAAGTAACCATTACTAGCCAAGAACACAAGAAAATTCTCAGGGAGAAAAGAATTCCTCAGTTGATTTTATGAGGATTAGCAACTCACAGGGCCATCCCTGAGCAGCCAATCCAGAGAAATGGCCCTGGCCAGCAGGAAGGAGTGGCCAGCGGGAAGGACTGAGCAGGATGGGAGGGGCGGGCTGCCCTCGAGAACAGTCTTGCGAGACACAGGTTGCAGGTGTGCGTTAGCAGGCCAGGCGGAGCTATCACTTCCTCGGTGTTAAAGGGTCTCATTACGTTATCTTTTTTTTTTTCCTTAAAACATTAGGAATTCTAGAGTGCTAAATCAAGAGGATGATAATCATCGTTTTGTGAATGTCTTTGCTTCTGACTCTTCCTCTTCTGTTTTCCTTCTCGTTTCTCGCCGCACATAGATCTGGCTGCCTGTAGCTTCAGCATCTAAGTTAAATCATGTCCTCTCATTTTCTCTAGCAGTATTTTTCTTGTCAAAGCTTCAGCTTGAAAAAAAAAAGTATGATTTTCTTTCAGGTTCAGCTTGCTTATGGAGCTACAAGCTCTCCTTGGCACTGTTTTTTCTCAGGGTTCCAGCTACTGGATTTGAGCCAGGGGAGGAGGGCATGGGACTCAGAATGACAGGGCAGGTTCCCTGGGACAGGGACCTTCCAGGGAGAAGCACACACGTGCTCACAACCTTGGGGGTACCATCAAGAGCTGCTTCCAGCTGCCATTTGTCATGACTAAAGGTGTTGACATTGACTTCAAGGAAGGTTGACATGTTAGACATTATCTGCTACCATAAGAGAACTCCCTGTACTTACTAGTACCTAGCATTTAGAAAATCTGTTCCCTGAGTGTCACTGCCACCCCTTACTCTTCTTAAATAGGAAGTATAATTAGAATATTGCTGAGGTAAGATTTCAAAGGGAGTTACATTTCATTCTACTATTTCAAAGCCATTCATTAGTTCAGCATTTTTACAGAAGACTCAGATATCCATTTATTTCTGAAATTAACTCGCTGTTGATATTTATAACTCTGATCAGAAATGAGGATCCTGCACAGTAGCCTGAGCTTTCGGTGTCGTGGGCATCGCATACTGTGCCAGGGGTGACCTGCGGGTTAGCTGTCTCCGGGTGGTTCACGACGGGCTGTAGTTAACCAATCACAGGAAGTGACCAGCCTCTCACTTTCAGCTTCAGGGAAGCTGTTTTTTTATTTGTTCATAGAAAGAAGTCTCAATCTGTTCTCTGCCTGTTCTTAACACAAGAGAGGGGCAGAATTAACAAGGAAGCAAAAAGAGGTTCTCCGGGGAGTAGAGCCCTCCCGTGCAGTGTTGTAAAGAGGCTTTCCTTCACGCGAGGGCTTTAGACAATCACACTCACCAAGCAGAGTTCGCCTTGAGCCTTCAACATACTCCAACTAAGTAGAAATTTATAAAAGCAATAGATATTTTTTATTTGAACAGATGTATGTTCTACTTTAAAAATTGGTTTATTGCCACAGTAAATAATCTTTAAACGTTTCCTAAATTTATGTAACATTCATGACATAGTTGTTCATTCACTAGGTTGTGAGTGGATGAGAAATTCCATTCCGCCAACATTCGCGGATCCTATTTCCACCTCTCACCGACGGCCGCAGCAGGTCTGACTCCCAGGGCACTCTCAGGGACACACATGCGTGCAGGCACATGCAGTCACACACACACACACACACACACACACACACACACAGGATTAACATGCCATTAGTAAAAAATGTAATAAGATTGATTTTTTTTAAAAACAAGTGTATAAGAAAGAGTAAAAGCCCCACACTACCATTTACTAGCTGTGTAACTTTGAACATATTGCTGACTTCTCTGAGCTTTAATTTCTACTTTTATAAAATACAGACTATAATGCCCACCTTTTAGTGTTGTTGAATCAAATGCAATAATGGCACATAGTAGGTACTGTAATAATACTTTACTGTTTTATTTTAACGTGCATTTTTTAAAACTCTAAAATTGAGATCCATATGACTCTCTATATGGATATATTTACATATATATACACATATATGACCCCAAAATATTAAACGAGTCTTTAAATTTTATTTAAGGTTAATTTTTTTGTTGTTAAATTTTAATTTTAACCATCCTAAAGTTGATGGCACTGGAAACACTGTGTTAGTGGCAGGTTTTTCTGTCTCAGGGGTGGGTAAATAGTTCTGCCTCTCACGGTCAGGGGCGCCTCAGAATCAGTGAAGCACGGTGACCATTACTGGGCTTTCTCTGGTCGTCAAGGAAGGTGCTGTGCCCTCCTGTGTTTTCATGGGGCTGTCCTTGTTCCAGTGAATTTTTGGTGGACTGGGATCCTCTCTTCAGTTTACTCGGAAGTGCAGCGAATAAGAACAAGTCTGGTTTCAGCTCCCAGCCTTGCCACTTATTGTCTGCATTTTAACATTGGGCAAATGGCTTAACTCTTCACATCTCAGCTTCGTCATACGTAAAAGGGGAGTAAAAGTTGTTATAAAGAGTAAAATGAGATAATATGCATAAAACACAGCACCCTTGTCAGGTGTGTAGTACATGTTCAGTTAATGAGAAAGGGAAAACGAAACAGTAACCATTCTTGCTAGTGCAGACCCTTTGCAGTTTTATTTGATTTTTTTTCTGAAGTAGGCGAAAGTCACCCAAAGTCCACCCTCATCGAGTCAGTGGCCGTATCGAGTGATGACAAAAACGAAGCATGGAGGATGTCCAAGTCTAGCCAAGACGCAGTGACAGGGACAGGATTTGCCATCCTATCCAGAACAAGACAAAACAAAAAATACAAAATATATGGGGAAATGATTTTCAGTGCTCTGGATTTCAGGCAACAGAGGGCGTGATCCCTGAGAAACAGAAAACGAGTGAGAGGAGCCCTTTAAGGGCCCGGTCACTGCCTTGAGAGAGTTTTCCGGATACAGCTAGAAACAAGAGTCAGGCACAGCCCGGTAGGATTCCCTGAAGTGACAGCAGAGACGAGAGTTCAGAGAGGACAGACTAGCAGAAGTCCACAGGACAGAGCACCAGAGGAGAGCACTGCACAGATGGCTGCAGGAGGCTGCAGAGACCATCAGTGCGTCTGAGGAAGGCCTCGAAGGCTGGAGAAGACCCACCCAGGGGGCTTAGAGGGGACAGTGTCAAGTGTGTGCACAGAGCTGAGAGTATCGCCTGCTCCCACCAGCCAGACTGGAAGAGTTCAGACTCCACAGGTCCTGGCTGGAGTGTCCAGAGGAGTCTTGCCTCGATTATGGAGACTTATTAGCCCTGGCCTGGGCCCTCTCCTGACCTGACTCAAAAGTCTTAAAGGAAGGCCCAAAAGGATCACACTGTTTTCCATTAAGTTAACTGTGTCTCCACACCAAGCTCAAGAGTACTTATAAAAATACAAAACTATCTACCACCACCACCCAAGGTAAATTTCACAATGTGTGGCATCCAATCAAAAATTACCAAGTTTGCAAAGAAACAGAAAAGTGTGTCCCATAATTAAGAGAAAAACAATCAACAGAACAGACACACATATTAAAACCGACATAGAATGGACATAGATGTTAAAAATTAGTGGCAGGGACATTAAACCAATTTCTAGAACCCTATTTCATACGTCTAAAACGTTAGGTAAAAGGAAGGTATGAAGAAGACACCCAAATTGAACTTGTGGAGATGAAATCTATGCTGTCCGACATGAAAATTATATTGGGTGGAATTAATGGTGTACTAGACATTGCACAAAGAAAAGATTAAGGAATACATAGCAATAAAGAACTATTCAAAATGAAACACAGAAAGAAAAAGAATATTCAGAAAAAGAAAAGAGGATCAGTTCTGTAGGACGACTTCAAGTGCCCTAATGTACATGTAACTGGAGTTCCTGAAAACAGGAGAACAGAGGAAGATACCTAAAGAAACAATGAGCAAAAATTTCCCAAATTTCATGAAAACTATTTTCGTGAAATGCCCCAATCCAAGAAGCTCAACAAACCCCAAGCACAAGGAACAGGAAGAAAACAGCATTGACCTGCCTCATAATCAACTTGCACAAAAACCAGGGACAAAGAAAAAAATGTTAAATGACCCGTGACACACTCACTTAGGAGCAGAGATAAGGATGACAACTCTTTATTGCATGTTAATTACAACCCTCAATAAAGCTGTGAAAGCGAAACAAATTAAAAATACTGTAACTGTACCACAGAACTGTCTCTCTAATGTGACTTGTGGATTCACTGTGAGGGCAGTTCCCAAAGGGACACTCAGGAATAGTTAAGCAATATTAGACTCCAAGATGATTTCTTTAGAAGAAGCAATGCTCATTTCATTTGTACATGTAAATATGCAACAGTTTCATCTTATTTTCAAAGAGCAATCTTATCACTTGGTCATGTTTTATGTATTATTCCATGTGTTTCATTCAGTCTGCTTTGCAGGCTTTTGAAATCCAGTTTGAACATTCATTTAAGATTAGGTCAGGCAGGACCCGCCTGATTTAAGGAAATCCTGACTCCTCTTTAGCTTTAGTACAATTTCTCAGAAGCCATTAGGGAGGCCCGCACTCGCATGACACCGCAGTGCATAAATCCCCTGCCCCGTGGCTTGCAATCTAAGACAGCCCTGAAATCAGTCTCGTAGGCCAGGGGTCCACAGCCTTTGGACCGGTTTTGTGGAAAATGGGAGGGGGTGTGGCGAGCTTCGCTTGCCCCATGGTGGAATGGGGAGGGGCCAGGGGCAGAGCCCAGGTGACCTTCACTTGCCCGCGGGGAAGAAGGAGCTTTGCTTGCGGCCCAGGGGGTTGGGGGCCCTTCTTGAAGGCAGTGGAAAGGCAGCTTGGACAAAAACACTGGTGTTACAAGTTTGCTTGTGCAGGGTTGCCAGGAACATGTTTACCGCTAATGCCCAGTGTCCGTATCAGAAGATATAAATGCACCTGATTCAAAGATGTGGGTGTAGCTTTTAAATCATGCCTCTATTCGGTTCTGCACTATTTGTGACTCAGGAGGAGTGGCCCTAGATTGCTACATTGCAGGCTGACATTAGTCATTAGACAGTTCATTCAGAGACTAAAAAGTTACTTTATAATAGCTAGTGAAAGCTTTTAAGTACTCATTGCAAAGTAGTTTTAAAGGCCAGCACTTAAATGCTTTTATGGGCTCCCTTGGCTCATGTCTGCAGTCATTGGATACAGAGCAAAGTCAAGTGAAGAGGAGAGGGAGGTGGTAAACAAATCCTTCCCTAATCACCGTTGCACCCAACTCAGTATGAAATATGGAATCCCACACAAGCCATTCCTCCCGTATCTCTTCAGTGTTTAAAAGTATATGTCTTTGACACAGCTAACAGTTCGGCTTAGTAAAAAGACCGAATACTCGTGTGTCTGTGTAATAGGCCATTGGTGGTGTTGAAGATGGTGTGAAAGTGTAACTTCAGAACACCACTTTTCAGTGCACCACTCATAAGAAGGCAGTCTTTCCAACACCGACCATGCAATGCACATTCTCTAACGCTGGTTCTGGGTGACGTCCAGTGCAAATGATAGTATGTTTAAAGTCCTATCATTTATTTACCCTCCAAAGCTTATGTGTATATGGAGAGCTGACTTTTTTTATAAACTCTTGTTCCTTGAATAGATGCCAGAAGTTGGAAAAAGCATTACCCCCAAAATCTGCATACATTTACAAAGTGTTAATTGCCTGTCTCTACAGAATTGCTATTTTGTTCAATGCTGTTTCCTTAATGAAGACTATTACAGCAATATCTTAAAAACGCCAAGCTCTGCATAGGAGTATAAAGTCCCTGGGCAAACTCTTCCATGTGGGCTGGTATGTAAGGTATGGACCTCAGAAGCACTGTGGTAGATTTGTGACTCAGCAACTAAAAATATGCACGAAGATCATAGAGAAGTTTCAGAAAATCATCAGAGAGGATTGAAAGTGGAAACACACACGTGACTAAAAGGTACAGGGAACTGCAATGGCTTGACCCCTGGAGGCAGACTCAAGGAGGACAGAGAAAAAGCGCTGGAGTCGCATCTGCACTCTACTCACCACTTCCCACCTGTGCGACCTCAGCGAGCTACGGATTTCTCTAACCTTGTTTTCATCTGTATAATGGGAGTAATTCCTACTTTCCAGAATTTCTGAGATAATAGAAATCGTATCCTGAGACATAGTGGGTACTCATCAGATGTGGTGACTTTTTGTTTTTGCTGAACCCTAAAACCTCAGAGTCACCTTTGACTCCTCCTTTTCTCTCACACCCATCAGCAGACTCCATCCACTCTCCTTTGGAAATACACATCCAGTCTCCAGCCGCGTCTCACTACCTCCCCATCACCTCCTTAGACTAAGCCACCGTCCTCTCTGCCGTGACTCTTCCAGTAGCTTCGTGATGGCTCCTATTCTTGCCCCCGAGAGCTCACTGTCAATACAACAGCCAAAGTGACACTTAAAATCAAGTGATATCTTATTACTTCTCCCTCAAAACCGTCACTGTGGCTTTCCATCTCACTCACAATTAAATCCTATGTCCTCCCACGGCCAACAAGGCTCTCCGTGATCTGCCTTCTCCCCTACCTCACTGAGCTTCGTCCTGCCCTCTCACCTCCACTCCCCTCTCTTCAAGCACACTGACCCTTCAGACTTCACCCCAGGGCTCTGTGTGAATATCGCTGTATCAGAGGAGCTTCTGTAAAACAGCAAGCCCCCATCACAGCCTCCCCTCCACCTTTTTGTGAGTCTCTGCTCATTGTGTTCACTGCTGCCTCCCGAGCACCTAGAACAGTACCCAGAACAAAGCTGCTTCCCTGCTGGATGGAAGTTAGTATTGGCCCTACACACACCACTGAGGGAGAGACCCAGAATGCAGTGGAAGGAGTTCTGGGCTAAAATTCAGAATACCTGGGGCCTGAATTCAGGTCCTGACCCTGATACTCACCACCTGTCTGACCTTGAGCAAGACCTAGACACAGAACATGAGTCATGTTCTACTTCTCTGTGAAATGGAAGCCTGGGCCACTCCCAGCGCTGAAACACAGGGACTCTGTGAAGCGTGTGCTGTGCAGCTGTCCTCACCTCCCGTCTTTCCTGATAGTAAAGCCTCAGGAAACGCGTGGAAGTCAAAGTAGGAGCTTTAGTTTTCTGCTCACAGAAAAATTCTGTCCATGAGATGCTTAGTAAACATGAGAGGTTCCTGGTGTAGGTAAGGACTTTACAAACAGCCCTTTTCCTCTCGTCCTGGAAAAATGTAGTTGTGATTTTTCCTAAAACTTGAGAATGGACTAAAATCCTATGAAGTTCTAGTTTCACCCGAGATTCCAAATGCTTTTATGGTGCTTTACTTAAATTGAATATATTTGGGGTTAGGGAAAATGAAGTTTTGTAATATTTCAACAGATGGCGCTGCTAGTAGCTATTATCTGACTATAAAAAATAAATTTCAGCTTTACAAACTTAAATAATCCCATTTTTAAAAAAATTTTATTGCACCCTGGAATGATACATTAATTTGTTTAGCCCTTTACCTTACCCAAACCTCAGAAAGTGAATGGTATTCTCCATTTTGTTTAGTGGAGCCAGCCCTAAAACATGGAGCAGCTCAATTCCAAAAGTTGCCTGTGTGACTGTATTGTGCGCTCTTCCCATTGCTGTCGTTAAAAATAGGACAAAATCCTTTACTTAGAAGGAAGAGATCATTTGCACGGAAGTGCCGTCCATTTCGGCTTATGACACAAATGCAAATCAATCAGTGGGATCTATTTATCTAGATGCCTTAAATAGATACAAATACTGTCATCGGTGACTGCACGGACAAAGAAAGGCATTGTGATTCATCAGGGGCACAGACACATGGCCCGTAGAGTCTAAGGAGACGATGTTGTGCCGAGAGGGACAGCCAAAGTGTGAGAGGTGACGTTTACGCCCCTTCATCAGCTTCTTCCACCCCTGACCAGTGTTTCCATCTGATCTTCAAGCGAGATCATTTTAATTATTCAGCCGTACACTTGCTTCTGGGTGTGGTTTCCCTGATTGCATACTTCAGCGCAGATTGCAAATATTTGGCAGGATTCCTCCTTCTGTGGGAACCAGACAAGTCACAACACCAAACGAACGCTTTAGACTGTTGTGCAGGAAAGAACCGCGTCATCTCAGGTTTCAGAGGGTAGAGGCTGAGAAGCTGCTGGGGTTCTGCTCTCCCCTGCTAGCCATGTGCTGGAAGCCAGGAAAGGGCCTTCATTCGAGTTCCAGGCTCTATGCCACTGACGCCTCCAGACAAGACCCACAGTCACCAACAACTGGCCCAGGAGTCCCCAACATGCAGCGACGTTTTGTCTCAGAAAATGACTCATAATCTTCTTTATGGCATGACCACCCAGAATGGGAAAGAGAAATGGAGATTCGAGTATGAGCCAAAAGAAGTCTTCAGTGCGTGATATTTAAGAGCCCACTGATAAGATCAAGAGGGTTGTCATAAATTGTTAGCTTTTAAAAACTTCAAAACATTATTATTTAGTGAAACCAAGAAATGTTGAGTGAAACAGTCACAGTTTTTCCTTCACTGTGAACCTTCAGTTTTTATTCTGTGCGCCTCTGGTTCCTTTTTGCCTCCTTTACCCTCTTCTTCTTGTTGAGTGTTCATGCCCATGTGCCTGTCCAGCCCCCCACTTGTGTTCAGCCCCAGGACTGGGGTGAGACTTGACCTTTGGGGTTAGGAGCGTGGCGCACCGGTGAGGCCGAGTGGCTCCCAGGATCCAGGCACCCGTGACATACATCTGGAAATGTGGGCATCAGTAATCTGTCAGCATAATTGCAGATGAGGCATTTATCATCAAATAGCACTTGAATTGCCTTTTAAGAATAAACAGGGTTGTTGGTTTTTTTTTTTTACTTTTTTACTAATGTCAATTAGCAAACAAAGAACCGTACTATAGGAATACTGGAGAAGAAGAGTACTGACAACACCTGGCACTCCTGTATCGCTTTTTGTCCAAGTGTCCCAAGGCACTTTACAAACGTTCATGTCTCGGTGCCTTCTTTTTTCTTTTCCTGAGGTAGAAGGTAAATAGTTAAAAAAAAAAAAAAACAGGCAGGGAGACAGTTTTGTGTCAGAAGTGCTCGAAGAGGAAAAGCAACACTTCAGGTTGAGATCAGCGTGGCTCTGCTGACAGGCAACATCAGCACATGCAGGCACAGGATTATCGTTCTAGCTGACAGCTAGACAGGAAGAGGGCTCACAGCTGACCCGGTGGATTTACTTGTGCCAGGTGCCACATTTGGCTCTTCCCTCTCCCAACCCTGGTACAATTTATTTGAAATAAAAGTCACTCACTTTCTGTGTGTAGGTGGATGACTTGTGGCAGTACGTACAATTGTGTAGCCGTCACCATAACCAGGAGAGAGAACAGGTCTCTTACCTCAGGAAGTTCTCTCTTGCCCCTCTGCAGTCATCCCTTCCTTCCCCTCCACTTTTCTTTTTGCCACTGTAGTTGTTCCCTTTCTAAGATGTCATATAAAGTCAATCACTCATTTTTCGTCTTTTGGGTTTGGCTTCTTCCACCCAACATAATGGCTGTGAGATTCACACATGTTCTCCCGAATGTCAGTAGGTCATTCCTTTTTATTGCTGAGTAGTATCCCATTGTGTGAATATATACAATTTACCCTCTCAGCAGCTGAAGTCATTGGGCCATTTCCCTCTGGAGTGATATGAACATGGCTGCCATGAGCATTTACATACAAGTTTTATGTGGACCTGTTTTCCGAACTTACTCTGTCCTTTGGCCTTCCCACCAGCAATGTCTCAGAGTTGCAGATGCTCCACACCCTGGTATTTATATATCATTTCAGCTAATCCTCACAGCAACACTATGAAGTTAAGTATTACTGTTATTATTCCCATTTTACAAATGAGGAAACTGAGGCCTAAAGAGATCAAGTGACTCATGAAAGGTACATAAGTGATAGATGGCAGATTCAGTTTACACTGAATCAGGTCTGTTGTTGCCAAAACCCACTCTCTGTCTATTATAAAATGCACTGTATTTAAGGTTCAGAAAACTTCTGTTGCTAATCTAGAAGACTTTAAGACACATGAAAAATGACTAGTTACATGTCAGAAGCTACTCTGTCTCATAAGATGTAAATACAGAGTTGAACACAAAGGAATTTATTAATTAACTGAAAAACAAATTTAGGGAAAACATGAGTAAGATCAAAATATCTCTTATATCTTAAGCTTTTATTCCCCCCAATCAGTGTATCATGTATATGACACCCGCCCCCTCTCCTTGAAACCCATGGGGGTAAATGGTTGCATCCTATTAGCTAAAGTTAGGGGAAAAGCCAGCAATGGAGCCAGGATTCCTGGGCCTCCGACATCAGCCTTTCAGCCAGAGTTTTTTGGGTTGATTTTTAAAATAGAACCATCTGTGGGGTAAAATGTATATTACAGGAACCAATCTCAAACATAAAGGAACTTGATGAAATAGGCACAGTGAGGTTTGTGTGCATTTGCCATGCATGTCTTTTCTTCCCCTCCTCTCCGTTGCCCATCTAGAGGTCTCAAATCAGGAACCTCTAGGAACAACTGGGCCAATAGAGGTGTGTTTATTAATTGAATTTAAATATCAGAAGGTTTTGCAGAAAAATCCAGAGTCCTCCTTCTGAGAAATCAGAAGACCTTCAACAGTGGGTGCACGCTCCCTTGCTGACATCGTCTGCCTGTTTGCCTGGGCCAGGGGGCCTGTGGTGACTCTGGCCCACACAGTTGGCGAAGCTGGCAGAGTGGCGGAAGACCAGACACCTCCATCTGTTTCACTACAGAGTCTTTGTCTGCGAACCTGAGCAGAAATGCCAGTACGGGCTGTCAGTTGGGAGGAACTGGAAGGTTGAGGAGAGGAGCCCAGGGAGCGCTCTCTCGGGCTCTAACACAGTGCTGGCTTTTCCTGCCTGAAACTGTGACATCGCAAAGAGTGTGCAAAGACTTTTTGGACATAGACCCTTTTTTCCTTTGTATTTGCCTTAGAATAAGTTATAAATTAGAATAAATGAATCCCATCAAATGACTTACAATTGCATCTGCTTTAGAAGGCAAGATGTAGGTGTTCACAAAGTGTCAAAGTTTTGGGAGAAAAGAGCATTTCATAAACCTAGAACGTACCAAATGCTGAAGGCTGGAAGGTTTGTAATGAAGGTTCTGTAATTCGGGGCCAGGTCTTCTAAATCTACCTCTCATAATCGTTAGGACAGAAGGAGAAATTTCTACGTGGATACGCTAAATGGTACCTTGACAGTCAAATGAACAGCATTCCCTTTATTCAGCTTGCAGCACTTTACTGTGGTGTTTAGGAACAGAAGGGCCGGCGGGATTGCATAGGTCCCCGTGAAGCCCTCGGTGAGCGCCTGTGTTGAAAGCCCTCTCTGTCAGTCAGCGGCCTCTCCTCTTCACTCAGAGCCACACAGTGTCCTGAGTGAGGAACCTTTTGTAATTTCTCGTAACTTCAGACTCTGAGCACTGTAGGGCTACTTTTTCTCGGCCATTTTGGTACCCTGCGTGCTAGAACACAGCTGACTGGAAAATGAGTGACTTATCCAATAATGTGACAGAATTTGCAAAGTGATGTCATGCATGTCAATCAAACAGAAGCTTTTGTCACATTTGGAGGAGTACCAGGACGTCCAGGTGGCAGGACACTGCCAGGCGGCAGAGGTGCGGATGCGTTCCTTTCTCTGCACCGACACACCCTGTGCCCATCACCTCTTTCGGGAAGAGGGGTGTGTGTGTGTCTGTGTATGTATGTGTGCCTTTTGCTTTTTGCTTTTTAGCCTCCCTCCTAAAAAGGCAGCAGTAAGTGTGAACTGACAGAGAGAACAAACCGAGAGCTAAATTATCTCTGCCCACTTATGTGACTTTTCTGTAGGGAACATTATTCTGGGTGATTTGTCATGAAAAACAGCTTTTTAGATTACTTACATTAGTTTCAGAAATGACGAGCACTGGTGCACCCACCCTGGGTAGACATCTTCACAGACTTATTTCCACAGTTTGCCTGAACTGGTTAGTGACTCTGACAGTTCAGATGTCACATCTAGACTATATGGCATCCATGACACTTTGCCTTTATAAGTCCCTTTAATATGAGGATCTCAAAGGACCTTATCAGTGTGAAATGTCACATTATAATGTGATGTAATGCAGATTTGGGACAGCTCCCTGGGAGCAAGGCCAGATGACAGGCATTATTCCTGATTAAGAAACTGAGCCTCAGTGAAGAATCAGAGCCAAATCTGATCTGAGCCTTAGGTTGTACGGTGCTTTGGAAGACAGAAGGTATAAGAAGAGAAATCGCTGTCACAGGCAAAAGGACTCTAATGTTTGGGATTAGGACCCCAAAACATTTCCATCCTGATAGGAGTCAAGCCCTCATTTATTCATTGTAGCTCACCAGCCTGTGCTGTTCACTTACCTAACTGTCCAGAATCAGGTCTTATCACTTTGAAGGATGCTGGAGTGCTGACACTTTGAAGTCAGGCTAGTGAAGGGCCCACATGTTAGAAATTTGTGTTAGCCACAGGAAAATGCTCCATGAGTGAAGGTCACCTCTGGGGCTTGGTAACAGTGGTCCATGGAACAGCTGGTTGTTAAATACAATAGGTTCTCTCAGGCAGTAGAATCTTCTCTCTGCAAACAGCTGAAAATGAAATCCACAGAGTGAGTGTAATTTCAGTTTGTGACACCCAGCCTGATGTGTAAAACTGCAGACTAGTTGAAGTTAATGACCAGTTCAGTGCAGGTATTTGTGCAGTGTGACTTGACTATGGCTGATCCATGCTACAGCATCCAAGAACAATATATTCCATTGTCCATTTTTTTATTTTGTTTTCTTTCTTTTTTTTTTTTGCCCTGTCTCCAGGAGACCAATTAATTGTTCAAAGGTAATATATAGGGGAGGTTTCAAAAGCATTTTCTTTGGCACAGTCTCTGCCCCTTTGTGGTCTGGCTAACAATAAAGCTAAAATTTGTTTTGTAATGATGGTTCTAGTTGGACTGGAATTCCTTTGAAGTTCTTGCAGTTTGCTGTTATGAGAGCTCAAGATATTATTTGACTTCAATAAAACACTCTCTGTACACTATCAAAATATGGCGCACACTGAATTGTAGCAACTCACAGTGGCCAGACTACCTCTGGGAGGTGTTCCACATGAGCGAAGCACGTGGCACTTCAAGACCAGCCCCTGTCTACATCCATGAGTCCTCGGTCATTATTCTATGGACAATTCATGGGCCTTATACTCCCTGCAAGCTCGATATCAACAAGTATGTGGAACAAGGAGCAACTCTGAACAAATGGACAACTTTAACCATGGCCCACTGGCCTGGTCTGATAAGATGGAGCACCATGCCAACTGGTGGAAATGTTCAGCTTCTCAGCTCTTGCATTAGTTGACCTAAATTATTTAATGCTGTTGTCACCTCTAAATAAATATAGTCATTGTCCTGCTCTCTGTTTATACTTTAAAACTCTTTCCACCCACCCCCACGGGCTGGAACAATCCACATGCTTCAGTGAAGGAGGGCATACCAGGGCTGCCTGCAGGTTTGGATCCAGTGACAAAGGCAGGCTTCATAAAGGTTACTGCTCTGCTGAGATGTAATGATCTAGAACATCGGTGCAGAAGTATTTGATAGCCACCGTCCGTCTACTCTTGACACAGGACCCACATGCAGAAATGGTGTCATCCTTTGTTTTCATAGTGAGTGCATGCGTGTGTATTCCACAAAGAGACAGTTGTGTGCTTGTGAGTGTGTGTGCACGCAACTGGGATAAGATAAATAATTTGAAAAGCAGTTTTTTACTAGGGCTGTTTTGGTAAACGGCATTCACTTAAAAAATGTGTTGCTTTCCTATCAGAATTAGATTTAGATATCGGAATGTGCTGTGATGGATGCTGGTTTAAACAAATAGTGAAGTCCTTGTGGTGCTTACTGACAGAGCTGACGGGGCTGTGTTTCATGGCTTGTGTAAGTGAAAATGTTTAAGCAATTTTTATGATAAATTTAAGTAATTCAAACAAATGACTGAAAATATATTTTGGCACAGGGAAATCCCTCCTTACAGGAATATTTAAATACGTCATGTAGAAAAATAATTTTAATAATCTATTTTAATCTTTTACCTCTGAGTCTTAAGTTAAAATGTTTTGCCTGTGGTTTTACCATTGTCCCTGCCTTATGTGTTACCTTCCCGTGTTTGATCTGAGTCGCATTTAGTTGAAGAGAACAATAACTAAAAGTCCATTGAACTCACTTCCAGTTTCCATTCCAACATGTAAGGAGTGGGGAAGTCTTCATTCCTGTCCTCAAAACAAAGAGAAAGCGGAACAAGCTGAAAATCAACAACTCTTCTTAGATTTGTCAGAGAATTGAGGTCATGGGGCAAAATGCCACCCCCAAAACTCGGAGAGAGGTATGAGTAGGGAGAATCAGAGACTGTCAAGAGCGGAAACTTCCCCTGGGCCAGCGTCAGATAGCAACACACAAAGAGTGGTTGACTCGTTGTTGAAGGCTAAGCATGGACTAGCTTAAGAGGTCAAAACTCTTGGGGGTTCAGCATTAGGGGGACCCCACACTGTCATGAGTTTTACCTCCAGGAGTCCTACTAGATTCTCAAGGAGAAGATCAAGGAAAAATAACCTCATGCTTTTGTAACCATTTTGGAATATGTTCAAAGCTCTCTGTTGTCCTTAACAAAGTCCTTCCTAGAGTCTAACTGATATGGGAGAAGGCAGATACTCAACTCTAGCCCCCTCCAGCCCTCCTGTCACACATGAGATGGTGAGGAGGAAAGCTGGAAAGCACTTGTAGTAGTCATAGCCCAGGGATGCAGACCAGGAAAACAATAAGAACTAATTATAGGCTTACAGAATATTTTCCCTTCCTTCACACTTTAACACCACATCAGCAGGCTCCCGTATTATTACGGGGATTACAGCTGAAAGAATTGCAAGGTTCAGATTCTAAGAAGGATTCTATAGGGAAACCCAAGGACAAAAGAGGGGGAAAAACAGGGACACTGGAGGAAATTTTAGCCTCTGGTACAGCTACAGAATATGATAGACATGGCTAGCTCCTACCAGATAACATAAAACCTCACATTTAAGGCCCGCTTACCTCAATTTCTTTTATCTGATACATCAAGTCTGACTTTCAACTACAAGACATGTTAAAAGGAAAAAAAAAAACAAAAAAAACCCAGACTGGAGACATAAAGCAAGCATCAGAATCATATAGAAAAGATTTTGGAATTATTCATCTTTAACTTAAGTGACCTATGATTAGTATACTAAGTAATCTAAGGAAAAAAATGGTCCACACAAAAGAACAGATGGATAATGTAAACAGACAGTTGAAAAACTATAAGAAAGAATAAAAAGGAAATGCTGGAAATCAAAAGCAATGTAACAGAAATGAAGAGTGCCCTTGATGGGCTCATTGGTAGACTGGACATGGCCAAGGAAAGACTCAGTGGGCTTGAAGATGGCAATAGAAACTTCCAAACTGGAAAGTGAAGACAAAAAGAAATGGAAAAAACTGAACCACACTATCCAAGAATTGCAGAACAATTGTAAAAGGCGTAACAGACACATAATGGGAGCAGCACAATGAGAAGAAAGAGGGAAAGGGATAGAAGAAATATTTGAAGTAAAACTAGCTATAATTTCTTCAAAGTTAATGATAGATACCAAACCACAGATCAGGAAGCTTAGAGAACTCCAAGTAGAATAAATACCAAGAGTTTACAGTTAAGTAAGTCATATTTGAACGACAGATAATTAAAGACAAAGAACAACTCAAAAGAATCGAAAGGGGGGGAAAACACCTTATCTTCAGAGGAACAGGGGTAAGAATGACATCAGACTTCTCTTCAGAAACCACACAAGCAAGAAGAGCGTGAACTGAAATGTTTAAAGTGTTAAAAGACAAAAATGACAAACCTGAAATTCTTTGTCTCATGAAATTATCCATTAAAAGTGAAGAAGAATAAAGACTTTCTCAAACAAATAGAAATTAAGGAAATGTGTCCCCAGCAGACTTACCTTGCAAGAACTGAAGTTAAAAGTTCTTCAGAAAGAAGGAACATAGTATAGGACATTTTTGTGGATATTGACAAACTATTAACAATTCTAAAGTTTATATGGGAAGACAAAACACACTGAATAGCCAACACATTACTAAAGAACAAAGTTAAAGACCTGATACTACCTGACTTCAAGACTTACCATCAAGCTGTAATATCAAGATAGCATGGGATTCACAAAATAATAGGTCAGTAGAACAGAACAGAGAGCCAAGAAATAGATGTCCCCAAATATAGTTAGCTGGCCTTTGACAAAAGAGCAATGGACCAAGGAGAGTCTCCTCAACAAATGGCACTAGAACAACAGAATGTCCACATGGAAAAACAAAACAAAACAAAAAATGCATCTACACACAGACCTTACACCCTTCACTAAAATTAACTCAAAATATACCACAGACCTAAATGTAAAATGCAAAGCCAAAAAACCTCTAGAACACAGCATAGGAGAAAATTGTGATTATCTAGTGACCTGGGAGTTACCAGTTACAACACTGAAGATGGCCTTGTAGTTTTTAGGTACAACACCGTAAGCACAGTCCATGAAAGAAAACGTTAATGAGACCTTAGCAACATTAAAAACTTCCACTCTGTGAAAGACACAGTTCAGAGAACAAGAACAACAACAACAACAACAACAACAAAGCCACAGACTTGGAAAAAAATCTTTGCAAAACACATATCGGATAAAGGATGGTATCCAAAATATACAAGGAACTGTTAAAATTCAGCAATGAGAAAATGAAGAACCCAATTTAAAAATGGTCAAAGGATCTAAACAGATACTTCACCAAAGAACACCTGCAGATGGCAAATAAGCATATGAAAAAAATGTTCCACATGACATGTCATTAGGGAAATGCAAAATTAAAATAATAACAAAACACCATTATACACCTAGTAAAATAATGAAAATCCAAAGCACCCAATACTGGTGGCAATGCAAAATGGTACAGACACTTTGGAGAAATGTTGGCAATTTCATAAAAAGCTAAACATAGTCTTACTATATGATCTCAAAATCTCACTGCTAGGTATTTACCCAATGGAGCTGAAAACTTAGGTCTGTGTCAAAGCTGCATGGGAATGTTTATAGCAATTTTATTCATAATCCCCACAAACTGGAAGCGAGCACAATGCCCTTCAGTAGGAAAATGGATAAATTATGGAACATTTATACAATGCAGTATTATTCAATGATAAAAAGAAATGAGGTATCAAGCCACACACACACACACACACACACACACACACACAGAGGAATCTTAAATGCATATTACCAATCTGGAAAGGCTACTATATGAGTTCAACTGTATGACACTCTGGAAAAGGCAGATCTGTGGAGACAGTGAAAAGATCAGTGGTCAGCAAGGGTTCAGGATGAGACAGGGAGGGTTGAATAGGTGGAGCACGCGGGCGTGGTTGAAGGCAGAAAAACATTTCTGTACAAGACTGTGATGGCATTATACATTTGTCAGTGCCCATAGGATTGTACAATACAAGGAGTGAACCCTAATGTACACTGCAGAATTTAGTTAAAAATACATCAGCATTGGTTTATCAATAGTTACAAATATACCATTCCAATGCAAGACAGTAATAGGACAACGTGTGCAAGGAATGGGGAGGGAGTGGTACATGGGAGCTCTGTGCTTTCTGTGTAATTTCTCCATAAAGCCAAACTGCTCTAGAAATTAAAGTCCATTTATTTAAAAAATGAAAGGCCCTTTGACACTCTCCTGAAGAGAAGTCACAGTGAGAAACTTAGAGTCTTATCATGCCAGAAAAAGTGGTGGGGAGAGGAGAAGGGACACGGTCATGCCCGATCACTGGGCGCTGTAATTTCTGGGAACGCAGCGGCCTGTGGATCTGGGCAGACATCTGTCTGCTGGGGTGAGCGCAGTGGACGGCCTGAGATGTCAGAGAGAAAATAGAGTCAGTGTTAGTGATGGCCTGAAACTGGAGAGGTTCTCTGAAACCCTAACCCTCATTTGTTTCCACCAAAGTTCAAGCCATGGTGGGCCTGCTTGATCCTCTGCCAGCTGCTGCTGGCTGATCGATGGTTTGTTTCACGCTGTGTTTAAAAATATGGAATTAGGAATTAGGTGGTACGTTCCGAATCCCCGCTGAAATGTCTGGCTGGGCGTGGTAGGGAGTGTGGACCTAGCAGTAAGTTGTTTCCTGACAGGCCCAGAAAGGACGCCAGGGAACAAGCCTACTCCCCAGGCCTGTGATGGCCCCGCTTCTGACCAGCAGTGCTCAGAAGGCCTCCTGGGACAGGGTGAGAGGAATAGGACATGAGACAGGGCATACCAACTGTAAGGAAATTAACCCCTGGAATTTGCATCACCAGGTGCAGTGCCTGGTGAGGCGTTTGAATCCTCCTGAGGCCCTTTTGACCTTCTGGAAGATACTCAGTCTGGTGGCAAAACAGGTCCTCACCTTACATTCCCTTGTAAAACCTCTGCAGGCTGTCATTTCTTGAGACCTTCTAACCCATCTCAGAATTGTCTTTCAGCATCTGATTGTGCTTACTTAGGAAACGAAGAATTGTGAAATGCCTCTTTTGACACTACTCTTAAGACTAAAATAATTACAGAGAATGTTAAGCAAAAAATGGGAAATTTCAGAGATACTTTTGTTTCTAAGAGTTATCACTGTACTGCAAGAATTACTCAAAACTCTAGGTCTCTTCTGATGCACGCGTACACACACACGGGGGCCACCTCATCATTGCCAGTGGACTACTTTCACAGCCACCCTCCTTCTTTCCCCCCTTGCCTCTCCCTCTCTTCCACTCCATCTTTATCCGACCACTCACTATCCTCTGCCCTCCATTTCTCAGATCCCATTCTCTTTCCATCCTGTCTTCTCTCTAATTCAGTCACTGACTTGGGTACCAGACAGCCTTTATCATTTCAGAGGACATCACATAGCAGTGGCTTCAGATTGGCAGTACCTCTCAAATTATCCATACCTGTCGTCCCTGAAGCCAGACCCGAATGTGATTATACCGCGTGACCACCAGGCATTTTCTAGTCCAGGACAAAGCACAATGAAGAAGTGTGTGGTCATATTGGATCTGTAATTTTGCCCATTTTTAATTTATCTTATACATATTTAGGAGCTTACAGAATGCTTGCCCCTTAAATCATCAGAATGATGTCATTCATTCAGTGCTTCTATTTATTTACTTAGTGGCTCACATCCATATACATTTGTGACTTTAAGCCTAGAAGATAAAGGTGCCCTTTTTTAAGAGTAGTCTTTGGTGGTGGGGTGGGGTGTTAGTGGTAGTGTTGCCTTTGGCCTCATCCCAGAGGCATGCCATTCATTTTCCTCATCACCGTGGTGTTTCACAGAAGAGCAAATGAAGAGGAAAGCTGTCTTTGTTTGCTTGCTTACTCTGAACAGGGCACAGAGTGAGAGGCAGCCTTTAAACACATGCACGAACATGAATGTGTCTGAAAACTCATAAACAGGAGTGATTAGCCTGCCACCAGGCTCCAACAGGCTGGCATCTCTGTAGGTCACAGGTTTCGTCGGGAGGATAAATGCAGTGCAGCTGAGTGACACCTTGGAGCAGTTGCCTGTGCCGGGGCCTTTGTAAGTTACTGTGGTTTGCAGGATGCTACCTACCACCAGAGCTTCATTCCCAGTTCCGAGACTGAAGCCTTCTGAAGGCCCCGCAGTTGTGGGGAGGTAACATGGAAATGAGCTCCATTGTCTAGAATTTCAAAAGGCCCTGCAGCTATGTGGTGACAGCAGAATTCTGAGCCAGAGTCTGCCCTGTGAGCAAGGAAGGATGAGCAACTTGTAAAGAGGTGTGCTTCATTGAACCCAGCCTCAGAGCAAGAGTTTTCATGTTTGCAGAATGAAGACGCGTTCTTGTAAGAAGTATGAGGTACTCACCCCAGGCCATGGTCTGACCTGCAGCTGACTTCTGCTTTTGGAACCATGGAATGCAGAATGAAAGCGAAAAACATAGCTGAAGGCAAAAGTCACTAGTACATGATTATGTCTCTGGAGCACTACTGAACTGTTTCTTACCTTAGGAAATTGTGTTTAGGAAATATAAGCATTTAGTTTTCCTCACTTTTTAAAGATTTTATTTATTTGTTTGTTTGTTTGCTTATTTATTTATTTATAGAGAGGGGGGAAGGGAGGGAGAAGAAATAAAAGGAGAAAAGCATCGATGTGCAAGAGAAACATCGATCAGTTGCTGTCCACACCCCCCCAGCTGGGGACCTGGCCCACAGCCGAGGCATGTGCCCTGACCGGGAATCAAACTGGCCACCTTTCACTTGGCAGGATGATGCCCAATCCACTGAGCCACACCAGCCAGAGCACATAGTTTTCCTCATTTTAGGTGCTTTTTTAAATTATGCAACCAACTTAGAAATTATTCCGTTTTTTCATGTTAATGTACTTTTTTCTCTGTCATATTCCAATCTGTGTAAATCAATTACATTTAAATATCTGAGCTGCTAATTACTTAAGAAAAACTAAGATTCAGTTACCAGTCTTAATTCCTTAGAAATTTGCAAATCCCACATTCCAGCATGTGTTTCTTCAAGTGGAAAAGGATCGTCTAATTACCAGAATATTTCCCAAAGCATTCTCCTCTCACTTTTACTTTAGGTGGAAAAAGAGAACAAACAGAAACCCTTCATACTGAAATAGCTTTTTGAAATCAAAGCAAGACAAGTGTTGCTCCTGAGAACTCTTGCACAACACCTGTGCACAGGCATGCCCATCTTGTCTTTGGTCCTCATCACAGACATTTAACACCCTCTCCTTTCTGAGCCATCTCCCTCTTGCCAAGCGATACCAGAAGGCCACCCAGCACCCAGTGAGGCTTCCGCATTCTCACTCTGTGTCTAGTGCCATGCGTTTCATTTTTTTCTGGAGGCTTGGTGGGTCTAAAACACTGTTCAACTTTTCCCCTCCTTTGTAATGCTGAGTGGATATTCCAGAGAAGCTCACAAAATCCCGTGGTGGGGGGAGGGGCTTCTGTGGTCTTTGCCATCATGGGCCATTATCAGACAGACCATGATATTTCATGATGGCAAACCTCCACTTCTAAGTGTAGGCTTCACAAACTCACTGTGAAGAGTTCTGGAATGCAATGACATCATTTTTCAGTGCCCCCATTGAAATAACAAAGTGCGCAATGCATATTTCATTTTATTTAAGTAACAGAGGAAGATGTTATGCCTGAAGTACGTTTTCTCTCTAAGCAAATGTTTTCGACATTTATTGAATCCTAAACATGGAAAGAGCCTTAAAGATCATAGAATTGAATTGCATCCCAGAGAGAACGTGTACCTCAGAAGAACAGATCCAGAATTCCAGACCCTGAAAGAAGGATAGGTGCCGTCCCCTGCAAAGTACACTTCCAGAAGGGCAGGCCGAGCCCTAGAGGTTCGTGACATTGTCAGAAACTAACTGTGACAGCACCAGCCCCAGTCTTCCCCAGGAACTGTCTCAGGGCTTTCTCTTTATCCCATGAAATAAATGCCTTTTCTGTTGCTTCCTTCTGAAGAAAAGAAAAACATTATGACTCTTTTAATCCGGGGAGCAAGACATTTAACCAAGTTTTCTTAGGCCTCAGTATTAGATTTTAAAGTTATAGAGAGTTCTTCCTTCACTAGCTGATTTGTTCACAGTGTTGATTTGAGTTACACATACGTTCCCTTAATCTGTGACTCTTCACTAATCTCAGTGTATGTGAGGTTTATATGAAAATTCCTTTTGGTAGTTCACTGGCATTTATTGTCCTGAGCTGATACCCTGGTACTTGATTGATCTGACAAAAATCAGAGGATACATTTCTAGAAGCAACACATTTTCCAAAAAACTATTTCTAAGTTGATAGCATTTTTTCCCTGAATAGCGAATATTCTGTTTGATGCTTGCAT
>VMDR010005155.1:0-53722 GCA_007922815.1 Macrotus californicus | reverse complement strand
GCTCCAGGACCCTGTGGGTCTCTCCAACGAGCTCTCCCGTGAGGCCGGGAGTTTCTCCCGCTGCCGCCGCCTCAACCCCCACAGGAGTTTTCAATCAGAGGCTTTGAGGCTTCACCTCCCCACGCAGGAACTCTGGGTTGTGGGGTCTGTCTCACTCCCCAGTTGTTCCTCCCCGTTTATCCTCACGAGGGAGTGGGACACCCGGTCCGCAGCCGCCACCTCTCCTGGCCAGCCGCGCCTTTCCCGGATCCGCCAGCCGCCGCCCCACCGCGCGAGTCCTCTCCGCCCCTCCTACCGGTCAGGATGTAAGTTTCTTAGTTTCTTGGTTGTCGAACTTCCATACGGTTCGATTTTCTGTTAGTTCTGGTTGTTTTTTGTTTTAAAATTTGTTGTTGTCCTTCTTTTGGTTGTGAGAGGCGGCACAGTGTGTCTACCTACGCCTCCATCTTGGCCGGAAGTTCAAAAAGAAATATTTTTGAGACACACGAGCAGCAACATTATGTTTATGGTGATATTTTAATTTGCAAAGAGCAAAAATAGAACAAAGAAACATTTGACATGTAACTGGGAATTTTGTGATTTGATAGTTTATTCACACTTGGAGAATTTACCATTTTCCCAAAAAGGCAATAAGCATGTCAGAAAATAAGAGGGAAAGAATCAGATATCTGACATTGGTTGTAATAGCAGAAAAGAAAGGCAGGCATAGATTTGCCTAGAACATTACAATTTTCCAACACCCACTGCCACGTCTATGCTCACTGGGGGACTGCTTGCTGGCAGCTTTTCTCTATCCGTAGAATGAAGTGGGTGGCGTGCACACACTGGACTAAGGCACAGACGAGTCACGGTGCCAGAGAACAGCAGATGTCAGAGAGTTCAGATGTCTGAACATACACAAGGCAGTCTGGGGCTCAGGAGGGTCTAATGCCTCATCTAGTTTGGAGCTGGAACCGGACTCAGAAGCAATCATGTGATCTGATGATCCTGGGCTTTTCTATTGCACAATGAACCTGCGGACTAATGGCCAGTAGGTATATGGAAATGATGCCCAGCATCATTAATAGGCAAGGAAATGCAAATCAATACCACAGGGAGACATTGCTGCATACTTGTTAGGATGGCTATTATCAGAAAAAACCAACAATACAATAATCGATAACAGTAGAAGACAGTGTTGGTAAGGATGTGGAGAAATTGGAACACTTGTATCCTATTTGTGCAAATGTAAAATGGTGCAGTTGCTTTGAGTAACAGTATGGTGGTCCCTAAAAAGTAAAAATAAAAATTAACAAATTAAAAAACTACCATATAATCCAGAAATCCCATTCCTAGGTATATATCCAAAAGTACTGAAATCAGGGTCTCGGAAAGATATCTGCACTTCCGTATTCACTGCAGCATTCTTCACAACAGCCGTGATGTGGAAACAACAACCAACCCACTGACAGATGAATAGGTAGGTAAACTGCGGCATTTGCGCACAATGGGACAGTCCATTAAAACAAAGGAAGTCCTGTCATATTCCACAACAGATGAATGTGGAGGACATTATGCGAGTGAAATAAGTAAAAAAAAAGACAAATACTGCATGGTTCCATTTACATACGAAGTATAAAATGTCACACTCATGGAAGCAGAGAGCAGAATGGTGGCTGCCAGGGCCTGGCGGGGTGGGGGATGGAACGAGGTGCTAATCACAGGTATGACGTCCTGGTCAGACAGCATGAATGTGCCTGGAGCTGACAACACTGGAGTTACGCACTGATTCAAGAGCCCGCCCCTCTGTAGGACCCCCACTCTGTTCTCTCTCACTCATACTTACTGACATACGGTGTTCATAAAAAAGACAAAATGAACTATGTTATTTGAATGTGAATACTACTTAGTAAAGAGAACCACCTGTAGTTTCTACCTTGGTTGGCCAAGGTCTGGAATTCTGGAATTAGTTCTGAATTAAACATAGTCTGAAGAAAAGGAGTGAAGGACAGACACCCAGCTATTTCTCACTGTTGCAGGTGAAGGTACTACATGGACCAACCCACAAGAAGTTGAAAAAGGGTCATTTTGACATGACCTCAACATTCACACCTTGTTGCAATTTATCATACACATTAAACTGGAGATCAAATTTGGAAGATATTTTACATTCACCTGTGTGCTTAGATTTATTTTCAAACTTAATCATAATGAGGAAGCTTGTTTTTTAATAAAATACAGTGTCCACTTGTATGTATACACTATGGACCCAATAGGCCTAAGGAAAGTAAATTTATAGGGAAGAGAGTGCCTGAAATAAGGTAAAAATAGCCCTATAACTGGACATCCTCATGGCTGAGCAGCTCTGCACCCAGAGCCCTAAGTGCTTCTGACCCCTTCTTCATGTATTACATGTTATCACTTGTTTAGGAATTTTCCAGGAGGTAGGACAGAGAACTGACATTTGCCTAACTCAGCCCCTCGAACCCACCCATGCCCAAGTGGAAAGTAAAAGGGGCCACTCTGAATATTTTTCCAACCCTCTATGGAATCTTGGCTTTCATAAAGAAAATGAGGACAGAGCTATTTCAAGACATTAAGGTTATATACACATGATACTGTCTTCACCATCAAATCAACTAAAATAGAAGCAGCCCCCAGATCAGGCTGATGGCTGTGTCTGGGAGGGGCCCTGAGCCCACACTCAAGGTCAGGGTAGCGTCCGGCATCTAGGGGAACCCGTACCTTCTGCTGACAGCAAGCAGGACTCATGTCTGGAACTTGGGAAGGTGAGAGTCCACGGAGGGATCCTGACATTCCCACGTCATCCTCCCTGCTCACTTTACAGCAGGATCCCCATCTAGTGATACCGCCCCATGGTACCCTCTATCCCCGAGGGAAGGATCCTTCATTCTCACTACTGGGGCTGTGGGAAAATCCTAGCTCTGTGACCTTTCCCAGCCCCTTAGCACCACTTGGCTGGGAAAGCTGGATGGTTGGAAGGAAGAGTTGCTTGAGGCTGGAGAAATCCTGGCAGAGACAGCTTAGAAAAAGCAAAGCAGCTGCAGGAACATTACTGAGAGCCTCAGCTACAAAGCTGGGAATTGTGTACTTGCAGTTTAATGTACATATGTATATACCCATCCATTCATCAGCCACCCACTCATCATCCCTCACTCACCCAATCATCCATCCATCCATCCATCCATCCATCCATCCATCATCCACTCATCCATCTATCCTCCAACCATTCATCTTTTCATCCACCACCCACCCATCCATCCATCCATCCATCATCCATTCTTCCATCATCCATCCATCTATCATCCATCCATCCGTCCATCAATCATTTTTCCATCATCCATCAATCCATTTACCCATCCAACAAATGTTTACTGAGCACTGCTATAAGCCAGTTTCTTGTTCAAAGAACTCAGCAAGTTGCTTGTACCTACTGAAAAGATACTTTCAAGATTCTGTACCTTTAAAAACACTGTTCCTGGTGTTTGGAATGACCTTCCACCCCATTTCTGATCCCTGTTTGTCCAAGTCCCCTCTGTCCCTCAAGACTCAGGTCAGGAGCAGCCTGCTTGGGGTAGCTGATCCCAGCTCCATAGGCCCTTGGCTGACATAACTTCTGTATCTTCTCACCACCCCAATAGTTGGTGACCATCTGGAGTGGCATTATCCGCAGGATGCCTCCTCACTGAACGCCAGGTTCCTTCTGACCTGGACCGTATCACTGTATCTTTCTTTATCCTGTGAACAGTGCACAGTAGGCTATCCACACATTTGCTGGTAAATTGACTGAAGGATGGCAGATCAAGTAACTGACTGACTGTTTTCCCTTTCTCAGCAGTTACTGGTAAGTATTCGAGTGTGTGCCCGGGCCCTGTGCAGGGAGCCAGGGCACTGCCGGGAATGAGTGACACCCTCACAGCAGCCCCCGCCCTCCTGGAGCTCTCACTTGGGCCCACGTTAGGGCAGCACACGCAGCTGCAGACCAGCACCTGGGGTGGCCCGAGGCACTGAGTGAAAGAGCCTCTGACCATGGGAAGATCAGGCAGAAGGACAGGAGGAAGGTGACAGGGCCCTACTGAGAGCTGTGGCAGGAGGAATGCAGACCAGACAGAGGGGCCTGTAGGGCTGCTTCAGCAGGCAGCGCCCTGCCAGGACGACAGAGGCTCTTGGGGTTTTTTTTAGCTCATCTTATTAACTCTCTGCCAGCTTGGGAATTCCATGGAATGAAAAGCCAGAACTCAGGAGGAAGAGCCAGACACAGAGCTTCTGTCGGCTTCCAGGAGAGAGGAGTGTGTGTCTGGAGACCCAGCTCGGGAGAAAGTGGACCCCTGCCGAATGAAGGCGCAAGGGACTGGTTTGCAGGCCCCTGGTGAGGCACAGCTGATAACTGTCACCCTGGAGCAGATATCTGTAGTGAACAGAGGTCAGTTCCCACCGGGCTGGGCCCATCAGAGCCTAGCAGGGGGCCGCCTCCTCTCTCAAGGACAGGACTCCTCTCTCCTGACCATGGCAGCAGGGCTGCCTTCTCCACAGGGCACAGGGCCTAGGGCCCATGGCCTTCACAGGTGCTCAGGAGAGTGTTTCAGTGTCTTTAATGTGGAGAAATAAATGAAATATAATGCTGTCTAGATTGCATTTGTTTTTATATCACTTCCAAGCAGCTGGAAGATATAATCTGTGATTTGTATATTTGTGTGTGTTGTGGGTATATACAGCATATCTCATTTAATTGTGCTTCGCTTTCTTGGGCTCACAAGTTGAAGGCCAGACCCTCCTGCAGCAAGATTACAGCTTGACGAAGCTCAGATGATGGTTAGCATTTTTGAGCAATGAAGTCTTTTTTAATTAAAGTATGTACAGTGTTTTTTTAAAGACATCATGCTATTACTCACTTAGTAGACTATAGGATAATATAAACATAACTTTTATATGCACCGAGAAACCAAAAAATGCATGTGACCTGATTTATGGTATTATTGGCTTCATTGCTGTGGTTTAGAACTGAACCTTTAATATCTCCAAAATACACCTTGCTTTCTCTCTCATGCACACACACACACACATGCACACACAAAGCCAGGGAAGCTGGTTGAGCCTCCCTAGATCAGAAAGTCTTCCAAGGTGCTTGACTTTTCAGATCTTTTCAAGATACCTCAATCCACTTACCTGGGCAGGGCAAAATGTTGCATTCCTGGTATTCCAGGGATGGGCCCAGGCAGGGCATGCCCCCGTACTTGGGCTCAGGGTTGTTGCAAACGCGCTTCCGGTTCCGAATGCCCCTGCTACAGTCGCGGCTGCACTGTGACCAGGACGTCCAGGCCGACCAAGCCCCGTTGACGGTGTGGCCAGAGTATCTCCCGGCACGCAGGAAATCACCAGAGAGGCCTGCCAAGGAAGAGGCTGCATGTTTGTTCTTGAGTAACCAGGGTCTAAACTGACTTCCATTTTGTATCCATGCCTGCTTTATTTCTACAGCTACACCCTCAAATTCTGGTGAACACTTTTCACACTTCAAACCCCCAAATTACAAAAGCAGCAGTGGAATGATTAACATCCTATAACTCAAGTGTTTTTCTCTGTGCCTGCTATTGAATAAGGGTGCAAGGAAGATCTCACTTTTTTAATCTGGCCAAGTCCTCACACAGGTTATGGGTTATAGTTCACTTATTTTTCTGGGACACTTTTACAAAGAAGACACAGCTCTTTCACTTCCCTTGGGAATTCTACAATAACCTGGCCTTGGACTCATCATTGAGAAGGTCTGGAAAAACAGAGGATAATTCAGACATTTTTTAAAACTGACATTCACTGTCTGAATGGCCCTTCCCTTGTTCACCTTGGCAAAGAAAAGGCAGGCTGGTGAAAGGTGTGGAGCTCATGCTTCTGAATCAGAGGCCATGGTGACATGTGTCTGCTCCGGAACCCAGCCATGGGCCTGAGCTCATGGCACGGCACCCAGCACACCCCTGAATGACCTTGTTGTGAGGCAAATGCTCCCATGAAGTTCAGAGCACACTTGCTAGCAAGACATGGCTGCCCAGGAACAAGTGCAGATGGAGAAGCAGCAGCAGTGGGTGCAGGGGCTTGGGGGCGGGGAGTTATCTTGGCAGAGACAGACTCTGAACACTGACTGTGTGTCACATCCGCTCAGAGCACTTTACGCTGACGTCATGTGAGTAGCCACAGTCAAATCCCTGTTTATTTTAATAAAAATGCCAGCCACTCATAATATTACAAAAACACTCAGTAATTTTCTCCCGTGGAGGCAGAGTGACTCATGTTTTAACAACGACAACAACAAAAAGTCTCAGAGTGTGCACCAAAGTTCTGGTTAAGTGCAGACGGCAAACACGCCCACAGTTCGAACCACTGTCAAGTAGCTTTGTTGTTCACTTCAAAACTGGCCCAGAAACCTAGGCGGGACGCTCTTCAGAGAAAATGGACCAGAAATGTCTTTCTGTGATTAACCAGCACTTTGTGGTTAATCAATAAAGAACAACTATTCACAATTAAACTGGGTCTTGTGTGGTTAGAGCCAAATAAGTGCAATTTTGTATTTTCAAGATATTGATACGAAAACCGTGTGGATGGTCCTTAGAACTTGGAACCGTTAAGACAAGAAAAATGAAGTCTTTTTTAAGCCATGCCCATGATATACTTTTGGAGAAAATACAGAATGTACTTTATTATAGTGTATTAAACTTTTCCTTAGTTTATGTTACTAATATTTAAAATAATTATTAGGTTTGGTTTTGTATTTGTCTGCAAATGGAAGAAATACAAAATCTATTTTCAGAAAAGAGAATAAAGTTAATGTACAGAGAAACGCTGTTACTCAATTTCTATTTTTTTTTACTTTCATATCATAAAAAATAAGATAGTTCACAGCCAACTCTGAAATAAGGAAGTAAGGGAATAGTGTTTACTTTTTTTAAATTGTAGACTTATTCACATAAAATTCTTCACTAAAGGATACTTCTTTTTTCTCCCCCAACAAACATAAGCTTATTAGTTGCTAAACTATTTATTGAACAGGATGGCTTGAGGGGAGGGGAGAGTTAGTGTCACTAACTTAGTAGGCAGTTAATGTCAGCAAAATCAGTAGGACCAGAAGGGGCCGTTGATGGCAACTCTTGGTCCTGCAAGCATCCAGGCTGGCAGCTCTACGCTGCCGTGGGTGGTCAGCTCCCAGAAGGAGGCATGCAGTTCTGTGACATGTGTGCAGCTGGTGGCCCTTACTCACAGTCACTCTGTTTAAGAGGTTGGCCCCTGGCAGTGCGGGAGGAGATTTATGGCACCTCCATGAATTTATTCCACCTGCATCAGTCCAACATGGCAACTGACCAGCTGTGTGGCTCCTCAAGGCCAACTCCCCCAGGTCTAACGCTCCTTCTCTAAAAATGGCAATGGCGACTGTGCTTTATCACATTCATGGTGGGAGAATAAGGTAGAATTATGTATACAGGAGTGATGAGAAATGGTGGGAAGTGGCCTGGTGCAAGATATTACTGTCACTGCTAAGAAGACCCCTATGTGAGCACTTGTCTCTTTTTAGAATTGGTCAGATTTTGTTGCATGAGATGAGAGTGACAGAAGACATGAAGAAGGAGGCAGAAATGCCCAGGCAGGGGAGGGACTTTCTGGTCTATCCTGGAGCTCACCCCACACTATTAATGTGCCACTAAATGGATTTATTTACACAAATACAAGGAGCAAAGCTACTTCAAAGACTATTGAGGGCTTCTCATATGCTGTACTCTTAAAAATCCTTATATATATATATATATAAACCCAGAGATGCAGTTCTGTTTTCTTTGTCCAGTTTTGAGATAAAAGAAAAGCTTATTGCAAAATTTAGTGCCAAAAGAACTACAGAAGGTCACACTCACCCTTCCGTAATATTTTCTGATACTAAATAAATCTCCCACAAACTATTGTGGACCTGCTATAAATATTGTGTTATTTTCAGGGTTGAATTCACAAGACCATCTCAGTATGTAACTACCAGTAAATTTTTATAGTAAGAGTTTCCAATCAATTTGCCACAAAGCCAGTTCTGCTCTAAAGGTAGCATTGTTAGAAAGCTTGCTAAACCAGAAGTCGTCAAAAGGAAAAATCCCCCTCTCTCTTCTGTGAACTTGGAGAACAGATCACGTGCCAGTCTGAGTGAGTGGGTCCGCCCCCAGGGAGTCCCCACTCACCATCCGTGGAGCACCCGCTGGTTCCATCACTAGAGCAGTACCGCATTTCGATTCTCTGTCTTCCTACTTCCAGCAAATTTGGGTCAGGCAGGCGGGCTTTGCATGTGTATCTAAATCGCTGCTCATAGTGGCCTCCATTGTCAGAGATGTTGACGGGCGTCCAGGGCGTCCAGGGCGTGGTCTTCTTCAGCTCAGGGCATGAGTTGGTGTTACAAGGCTGGTACTCCTGGGAGAGAAAAGGCATGGTGTGTGCTCATCATACAGCATAAAGAGAGCCTGAGTTCTGTTCCCTTAGTGAAAGACAGGGCTCTCTAAAACCTCAGGTCATAAGACATGCATTAGCTACTCTACAGGGTTTAAAACACATTTTTGTTAAATTGGGTATTTAGGAGAATGTTCAGTGTTCAAGTCAACTCCAAAATAATAAATGCCCATCAGTAAATGAATGCATCAAAAAACTGTGGCACATTTACACAATGGAGTACGGTGCAGCAGAAAAAAAAAGAATGAGCTCCTACCCTTCACAACAGCATGGATGGAACTGGAGAGCATTATGCTAAGTGAAATAAACCAGGCAGTGAAAGACAAATACCATGTGATCTCACCTACAAGTGGAGCCTAATCAACAAAACAAATAGGCAAGCAAAATATAACCAGAGACGTTGAAATAAAGAACAAACTGACAGTAACCAGAGGGGAGAGGGGAGGGGATATAACAGGGGAAAAGGGGTAGGATCATCAAGGAACGTGTATAAAGGGCCCACGGACAAAGCCAAAGGGGGTAGGATTGAGGGTGGGAGGCAGGGATGGTGGGGTGGGTGGGCGTGGACGGGGGGGGGGTATGGAGACAGCTGTACTTGAAAAACAATTAAAAAAGTAAAATAAATAAGTAAATACAAATACAAAATTAGTTTGGAGGAAAAAAGGATTTGCACAATTTCTTTTGCATCAACAATGTGAGACAATAAACATAACTGCATGTGAATAAAAATCGCGATTCCCATAAAAATCATGTTTTTTTCACTTCATAAGTAACCAAAAATGCTGAATGCTCTGATGTTAAATTTAGCTGTCTTCTTTAAAAGATTAAGGTGAAAATGGTGGACTCACTACTTGTTTGTAGGACACAGTATGTTCGGTTTGTGACTGATGAATGTTTTAAGCTCTGGAATCACAGGCTCCAAGTGTCAGACTGGTAGGAACACGAATGATAACACAGTATGTAATAGCTTTTCATTGATGAGAAGGATTCTCTGGCTAATGCCTCAATGACATCGGTCAGTTTCTCCCCCCTTCCCTCACTACCAGGTGTCTCCCTTGTACCCAGGTCAGAGGGTCCTGGGAGCTGAACACAGAGATTTGAAGATCTGGCAAATGGGGCACAGTGTGTGTTGGGGGTTGGAATTTAAGGCTACAATTATGAGGATCCATCAGAAGCACTAAAATATTTATTTGGCAATAATTTTAAATGTTACGTCTCTAGAAAAAGGGCCAAATACAAGGGTCACTGGGGTGTCTTTGGGCCGAGCACATCATGATTCCTGCCTTGGACAACAAAGGGTGCTTCGTTAGGGGGAAAACCCACAGCAGACAGTGCGTTTGGTTATGGCCACAGTTCTAAAGTGGTTTTTATCGATGTAAAACATACATAGAAAATAAGAGTTAAATAGCTCTCCAAGCTGTATTATCAAAAAGAGAGCTGTTCCATTCGTCCCCTATCAATTGCTGGTAAACATCTGGATATTTGTCCCAGAGCGTAGCAACGAGAATTTGCCCCTGGGTACTGTCCATTCCCCATGCACTGTGGAAAACGAGGATTTAGCACTTAACTTCCTACCCTGCTCGGTGTCTCTTCAGGGTTGACACAGCGTTCCTATCTCCGGTCGTCTCAAGACTGTTAAGCTCCACCTTTGCCTAGGTCAAAATCCTGAGTTTGCCCTGAGCATGAGGTGAGCACTCTCCACATCCAAGCAGTGTGGCAGAGCATGACTGATTTCTGTTTCTCGTCCAGTTCCCTTCCAATCCAAGTCAAGGGCTCATCTGTTTTGGGGGGCGGTTGTTTAGTTTCCAGGAGCATGCCATTAATCCACCCCTGTCAGGTACTCAGACACAGTAAAAGTTGTCTTTGTGGGTTTCTGGTTTGACAAAAAAGTCCCTTTAATGTTTTATTAGTGCATTTCCAATAAGAGAGAAAGTAGCCACGTGTGCTCGCACCACCAGCTTTACCTGGAATTCTATTAAAATCAAAGTTTTGTTACTATTCTGATTATTTTAACTAGGTTTCTGTACTCACAATCCATCAGTTTTATTATTTTTACAGAAGACAAAACCCCCGAGTTCTCCATGTTGGTGACACCACAGGCTTTTAACAGAAAAGTGTGTGAAGTGGTTATCCTGGTTCCTCTGATGTCAGGCCCTCTCGCCTGCCCTTCCCTGGCCCACAGGTGCTGCTTGTCTCCATACCAACACACACAGCAAGACACATGACTGCCTTTCCCTCTGTTTATAGCATCTTTTATTATGGCATCTTTCGGATGCTGCCTCCTGAATGAAAAAATAGCCCCCATATGGGCCATAAACCCAATCAGGTGAGAAACTAGACAGAACACATGTGAGCTCTCTCTTTCACTTGAAATGGAAGCCACATGACAGGAATGCACTACACCTTGTCTGGGAGCCCCCAGGCCTGCAGTGTGGCCGTACTGCCATCCCCAGATTGAAATGCCATATGCCACCGTCCTGCCCTTCACAACTCTGGGCCAGCCTGACTGGGCCAGTGTCCAGGGCTCCCTGCTGAAATGGACTTAAAGCACTTGCTATTCATGGACCCGTGCTTAAAAAATGCAAGTATTAATAAGTTCAACATCACTGATAAAATTGTTTTATCCCACATCTTTACAAACAAACATAGAAGATATATCCAACAGTTCTTAGCTTCCTTACACTAAAAATTTCATCTTCTCTATGGAGATGAAATTTTGTTTGTGAAATATATGAGGGACAGATATATTGCAAAGCTGGCTCATGTGCCTGAGTTGGCCTCTGTGTGCTGGTGACATGCCCAGCAACGCAGGGGGCACGCATACCAGAGGCGGGCGTAGCTCAAGGACAAAGAAGGTCGATTCAGGCTTATTAGACCTAAACCTCTGACAACGAAATCTGTTCTTTTGTTCATTAGCTCCTCACAGCATAGCTGTTAACACGAGACACAGGACTTTCCATTTTCAACTGCTTTTTGAGGATTCATGTGATGCATTTACTTAAAATATCATATTATGAAGTGCTGAGAAATGATATGACCAATCTGTTTTATATTAATGACTACAATTATGAAGTGATTCAAGTCAATGGTGAGTAATTATATGACTTAACACCTTCTGTTTGCTACAGTTTATTGTTGAACTGTTGCTCTAAGTCCTCATATCTGAATGGAACTTGAACAGCATTACATTTAATGTTACAGAAAGAAATTATTTTAAAAGTAGTTTCAGGAGCTAATTACTATAACTTGCCACATAGGATTCTTAATATTCTCGTGGCAAATATTAAGAACAGTTACTGACATTGATCCCATTTCTGGATAGATCTGGAATCAGGATCTCATAGAGATATACACGGTCCCACATTCATTTCAGCACTGCTTGCTATGGATAAGATCTGGAAACAATCTAGTGTCCAAAAGTGGATGAAAGAATAAAGAAGATGTGGCGCATGTACTATATAGGGTCCAACACAAATAACACCTCTTTTTTATTACAAAATCTTTTATTACAAAATCGTAAGCATGTAATTCTGTAACGTAACATTATCACACCCAAGCATACCATATGACATTTTAGGTGAAATGTTCAAATTAAAACTGTAAATTATTTCACCCATATTATTACCCTACCAACCACACTCAAGTAGGTGTTACTTCTGCTGGACTGTGTGTATATATACAGTTTAATATATAAAATACATATATGCAATGAAATATTATTCAGTAATGAGAAATAAGAAAATCTTGCCATTTGCGACAACTTGGATAGAATTTGAGAGCATTGTGCTAAGTGAAGTAAGTCAGACAGAGAAAGACAAGTCCTGTATGATATCACTTGTATGTGGAATATAAAAAAGATAAATACCTGAAACTAATATAATATTGTGTGCCCACTGTAGTTAAAAAAAGACAGACTCAGAGAAACAGAAAGTAGAGTGGTGGGTACAAAGTTTTAGTTATAAGATTAACAAGTGTGGGGATCTAATGTACAGAATGGTGATTGTAGCTCATATATCTGTACTATTAAGTATATTAAAATGATGCTAAGAGAGTCAATATTAAATGTAGTCACCCCAAAAAGAAACGGTAACTATGTGATGAACTAGAGGTGTTAGCTACCACCACGGTGCTAATAATGGCAATTTATTAAATGTATCAAATCACATGTACCTTCATATACCTTCAACTTACACAATGTTATGTGTTAATTATATCTCAATAAAGCTGAAGGAAAGTTTAAAAAACTAAAACTAATGTAAGGACAAAAAATAAATAGTCAAGGAAAACAAATTTAAAAAGTGGTCACGAAAGCAATTTCCAACACTACTCAAATGTGTGACAACACAGTCTCTGTCTCAGTCAATGGTGAGACCGTCTGTTTAAAAGTGCCACCCGGAGCCCAGGAGGCACCCTGCTGCTCCACCCTTGCTTCCCAGTCAAGTCCCCCAGATGGGACTCCTTGTGCTCCTTCTCCCCTCCCCACTTTAACCGTCTCATTTCCGTTCCAGCCACCCTCACTGCAGGCTTGTTTCACGTGGTCGAAGCCTGCATTTTACTCAAGCTTAACCGTCTAGTTACAGATTGCCTCCACTAACGCGCTGCAAGATTGTCAGGAGCAAGAACTTCGTCATATTTATTTCCCATTACCGATCTTCAGTGCAGTAACACTTATTTTTGTGAATGAATGGATAAACCATGTTGATCATTTCACAAACAAGCCCCTTCAAGGGGAATTTGCATACATTTGTGAATATATTTCAATGGTAAGGTGAGGCACCCAGTTTTGCGTTTATTTTTACTTTCAAAAAAATAAATCGAGACACTCTGGTGTTAGCATCAAGATATAAAAATTAAGCAAAGGAATGGAATGGAAAGCCCAGAAATAGACATGCACATACATGATCTATTCATTTTAGACAAAGGTACAAGGCCAGTAGAGTGAAGAAAATAGAGTCTTTTCAGCAAATGATGCTGGAACAATTGAGCAGCCTTATGCAATAACTCTGATCAATAACTTGCTTTATCAATGATAATACATTCAAATGGATCACAGACCAATATCTAATACCACAAACCTTACAGAAGAAAACAGGAGAACCTCTCTGTGACCTTAGGTTAAGCATACATTTTCTAGATACAATGCCAAAAGTATCGTTCATAAAAGAAAAGAATAGAAGTAAGTTGAATTAATCAAAATCAGGAAGATCTGCTCTTTGAGAGACACCATTAAGCAAATCAAATCAAGCAACACACTGGGAAAGAATATTTGCAAATCATATATCTAATAAAAGACTTATATTCATTATGTTTGAAAGAGTAAAATTCAACAATTAACTTCCAAGTGTTATGAACAGACATTTCATCAAAGAAGATATATAGATGGCAAAAATAAACATGTTAAGATAGTAAGATAATTTTTTAGAAAAAGTAAATCAAAACCATGAGTAAATCACCACACACCGATTGCATATTAAAATGGCTAAAACAAAACAAAACAAAACAAAACAAAAAGTTGACAATAGCAAGTGCTGGTGAGCTTGCAAAGCAACACGAACTCTTCCTCGTGCCCTGCTGATAGGGAGGCATTGTCAAATTGCACAGTCCCTTTGAAAACTATTTGACATTTTCTTAAAAACTTATGAACACCCTTTGAAAACTATTTGACATTTTCTTAAAAACTTATGAACACACTTATCATATGAACAAGCCCATTCCCTCCTAGATATCTACTGAAGAGAAAAGAAAGCATGTCCATACAAATATGTACTTGCACATGAATGTTCATAACAGCTTTATTTGTAATAGCCAAACACTGGGAAAAAATCCATGTCTCTCAGCAGGTGAGTATCTAAGTAATTCATCTTATGTCTCAATAACAGAATATTTCTCAGCAATAAAAGAAATGCATTGCTGATGTGTGTAACAGCATAGAAGAATCTGAAAATAATTATGCTGAGAGAAATCAGCCAACAAAAAAAGAAATCATACATATACAATTATGGAAAGTGAAAACTGCTGTAGGGTCGGAAGGCAGCTAAGTGTCCCCAGGGGTGAGACACAGATGTTTATGAGGGAGAGGTGACACAATGGAATGAAGAAACTTCTGGGTTATGACATGTCCATTTTCTTGATTGTGCCAATGGTTTCCTGGAAATACACATTGGTCAAAACCTATCAAATTTTATACTTAAACATGTGCAGTTTATCACATGCCAATCATCCTGCAATAAAGTTATTAAAATTATATGATCACAGAAAGACAAGTATCTTTCTAATAAGTGGTGGTTACCTTGCTGATTTAAAAATGATATTCAGACCAGCTGTAATTACATGCGCTGCACACATTAAAATTCCAGTTTTTTATGGCATTCTCGTTTGAGTATTTGGAACTTACTATAACTACCAGGTATTTATAGGTAAATGCTTCATAAGCACAAAATGTGCATCAAGTCCAAGTTTACTTGTCATCACCTATACCTGGACATGTCATTTCCTATCACAAAACTAGCCAGTGTAGCATCTCTAAGTTACTATGTGTACATGTGTATCAACTGCAATTTTTAAAGAATCTTATTTCTCTTACAATCGGTTTCTTCAGCTGCATGGCATTTTCATGTTGATACAGGCCTTTGGACATAAATGAGTTTAATCCCCTTCCATGGGATTTGGAGAAGGTTGTGAGTCTCAGGAGGGCTTTGTGTGAGAACTTAGGACACCTTCTTAGTCACTGTCTAACCCTCTGCAAATTCTGGACATTTCGGACATGTCTTAGTCCATTCTTGGCTATAACAAAATTCCACAACCTGGGTGGCATCTAAACAATAGAAATCTGCTTCCCACAATTCTGGACACTGAAAGTCCAAGATCATGGCGCCAGTGTGGTCAAAAAACGGTCTTCTTCTGGGTCTCAGACCTCTCCTTGTGCGCTCACGGGGCAGAAGAAGGAAGGGAGCTCTGTGAGGGCTCTTTAATAAGGGCATTGATCCCATTCATGAAGGCACCATCTGCAAGACCCAACACCTCCAAAACCCGTCCCACAGGGCATTCGATTTCAATGTATAAATGTTGGAGGGTGACATACCTCCAGACTACAGCCAAACAGATCCCAACAAATGCCAAATGAAGGGGTAAGACAATATGATCTCGAAACATTAAAAACATTTTGGGGTCCACAATCTTGTCCTCTGATCCAAAGTAAATATTGAGTGCATGGACTTGAATCTGGTTCACAGAAGGTGAAAGACTTGACATTCAAAACGTTAGAAGACAGAGGTACCTTTGCTACACTAAACAGAGGCTGATGATTTAGGGAATTTTAAGAATATTCCTAAAATTTCTTTCCATTAAAATTACTAGCCATAAAGACTCAATGAAGTAAAAGAGAAATATTTTTAAATGTAAAGTAATTTTGTAATGAAACAAGTGAATATTTCCGGGAAGAAAATCCCGCCATTCTATTCAGTGAGCGTTTGCATTTCAGCAGGTCTCCGAGTGGCCTCAGTTCCCCCCACGCCACCCTCATGACCCTGAACTAGGCCCTTGTTTGCACAGGGGCTTCCTCCACCTGGGAGCTTCTGGACTGGAGGGTAAAGCCTGGTGCGGGTGCATCTTCCCTCCCTGGCACCACTGCTGGCTCCAAAGGGGGATCAGATTGTGCTGAACATCTCAGGGGCTTTCAAATGGGTGCATTTACTTTCAACAAGCAATCAGCTTGCATTCTTTTAAGTGCAGAAAAGCAAGCATTTCTCTGCTTTCATATTAAGAAAAGACATGTGTGTGCATGTACAAGATTACATACGTGCATATGTATAAATACAATGAAGCTGGCTCTCTCCCTTGCATGTTATTTTGGGCATTCCTTTTTATAACACTGCAGAAAACCCAAGATAATTAGAAAAGTAGTGTTGTCGCTGAACATCTTCACTAAAGAGGCTGTGATTTGTGGGTATTCTATATACTTACATCTCAAATACAAATCTATATTTATTTTATTCTCTAATTATAATGCCTTTAAATCCTTAGTAGCTGAGAGAATTCAGACACCTTTTATTTATTTTTTCTGACAAATACCTTATGATGAGAGGAAAAAATACTTTCAGTGAGAAGTGAGAATCCATCATTGGGTAAAATGTTTCCTTCTCAAACCAATGACCCAAAGGGGTGACCTTGAACAAGGGAGTCCACCCTTTACTTCCACTCCTCCATTTTTTAAGGGACAATGGATAATGGTGATATACTTGCTTCAGAAGAATATACTAATTTGTACATATTTTAAGAGTTCTAATGAGGATTTCAGAAGAACCAGAGTAAATAACATCACCAAACTGAGGTTGTGTTATTAGAGATTATAGTTTCGGCAGGATAACTCATAGGGCACTACTTTTAAATTAAACATAGGGGTAGCTGCCCTAGATTCTTGTTAGTACAAACAAATAGTTATCTGTTTTATTAGAGAACAGAATGTGTGAGTCTGTGTATAAAAAAAATCAACACACATATACAATTCTAAGAAAAACAAGAAGTAAAAAAAAGGACTAAGAACCACTCCTTATAATCAGAGTATTTGGATGTTATGGCTATAGTCACATAGTCACACTTGTGTGGGCTACAGTGACTTAATTTCTTGTCAAGAAAATGTACACGCAAGTCAGAATAATGTAGTGGCTAGAGACAATTTAATCACGAAGACACGGTCTACAATCACACTTCCGTGGGCGCAGCAAACCCTAACTGAAAAACAAAACAAAAAACGCATGTGTTTCATTAAAGACAATTACTTAGCAGCACAGACAACTGTTAGTGAATGTTTTACAAATGCCTGGAGATTAGGCTACATTTGATAAGTAAATATTTATTTTAAGTATAAATTAATTTCTAAAGCAATTTCAGTTTTGAGCTTTTGAGAAATAGACTATGAGTAAATGCGAGTCCGATGGTGTCGATAAACGTACACCTTGTTTTTCCCTGCCCACAGACTGCAACATATTTGAAGGCCATTTTCCTCTCTTAGATCATTTGGATGCCTTTTTGCACCCAAAGAACTTTGGACAGAACAAGAGTTGTGGCATCTTCTTCGGTTTGCTATTCAACTGGTGAAATTTCTGAAGCTATCTCACAAAGATCCAGATACTCAGTTTTCTTCTACATTTCATCAGCTTTGAAGGGCTGGCTGTCTTTGGGTCCCACCGTCTACTAGTCCTACTTGGAGCCTTGTGAGGAACTAGTCTGTTTTCCATCAGTCACCTGCAGCCTGATTCCTCACTTATGGGACAACAGTGGTCTTAAGGGTACGGTGAGAGTATGTATTCACTCACAGACTATGGCAGGCAGGATTCTGAGATGCCTCCAAGATCCCCACCACCTGGGTGCAACGCCCTGTGTAATCCTTTCTCTGAGGGTGTGGGTGGGTCCTGGGAAGGTGATGGGATAATGGCTCTCTGGATTAGGTTCTGTAAAGAAGAACAACTTGTAGTGCATGAGAGATTCTCCAGCTGGCTTTGCAAGAAGTTAGCTCCCCCATTGTGAGAGGGCCATGCGGCTAGGGCCTGGGGGGGCACTGTCCAGGAGCTCAGTGACCTCCAGCCTAAAGCCAGAAACAAAACAGGGACCTCAGTCCCAAAATTGCCAAGAACTAAATTCTGCAAACAGTCACAGAACTTGAAAGAGAACCTTGAGCTTCAGAAAAGTTTGCAACTTTGGAAGACATCTTGATTTCAGCCTGTGAGACTCTGAGGAGAGGAACCAGTTACATAGGGCTCAGACTCCTCACCCCTGAAGCCATGAGATGATAAAAGTGTTGTTTTAAGACACTAACTTTATGCTAGTTTGTTACAGAGCACTAGAATATTAATATATCCCTATGTAAATATATATACACATATATATTTGTTTGTATATATAAAAATAAATCAATTCTATGACCCTCTTTTTTTCCAATACTCTTAAGTTTTCAATTTATTGGATGATGCAAATAGAGTTGAATTTTTTTATCTCCTGCCTCCTTTGCCTCTCAGTCTGGTCTCCCACTGACAAGGAATTTTCTTTCACCAGAAACTCATTACCTTCCTGCTCTGATATTCCTCCCATTTTCTTATGAGAAAATCTTGGTTAAAGTTTTTTCTCAAAAAAATTACCACTACCTGCTATTAACAATACATAGGAAATTCAAAGTGTTGATGAGAGTCTCACAGGTTATCTGCCAAGTTGAGGTTTGTTGTTAGAATTCATGTTTTATTAAAGGAGCCTGGCCCCATGCAGAATTTTTTTTTTAATTCAGCTTTGCAGAACTCTGACAAAACACACATGTGTTGACCAGCAATCTGAATTTCAATTTTACCAATTCCATTAAAGCTGTAGATTTCAGTCCACTATGTTTGAGTGAAGTATGTTGGGTAAATATCTTTTACTTTAAGGGCATAAACAGAATTTAAATGGTATTCCATTCATTCCATACAACAGCTTTTCCTAAAGTGTGCCTCTGGGTAGCACATGGGTGCTACAGGGAAAAGCATCTGTTGTCTGGAAGGACTGAGGCGCCCTGGGTTCAATGAGGTTAAATGAGTTTCTTTAAAGCAAGAGAGACCTGAGCTCATCTCCAGCCATTTCCTCAGATATTCCTGGGAACCAGAACTGAGTAACCGAGCAGACTGCGCACGAGTAAATGCTGTCAGGGCGGATGCTACCTGACATGAAATAAGTTCCCGAAAGGTGAAAGCGGTTTTGTTGTTGTATGGCTGACTTTACAATCAACTTCACTGACTCAAAACGGAAAATGAGGGTATGTACCTGCAGTTTTGAAGTTGTGTGCAACATCCCCATCTTCTGCCACACCTAGCCAGGACTTGACAGATTGAGGATGGAGTGTTATATTCATGAAATCCATAGCCCATGTCAAATGTTCTATGTCCTCGGCCCACTGAAATTTCTATGCCCATGTCCTAATGGGAAGTCATCGAAAATATGCCCCTTCTTCAAAGCTGGTGGTGGTGGCTCTCCAGGGAGTGGTTGATGCATAGGGAGCTGGCACTTCACTAGTCTTGCTTCTCAAGTGTTTTTACCTTTGAGTTTATTCATCAGTTTCCACTGTGAAATTCTCAGGTCCCTTCCAAGTTTGTGACCCTGCATGATAACCAAGATAGCCCACCAGGTCTGTCCAGGGGGGGTCCACCCCTTTCATGCCCATAATCTAGTGCCTAAAATTTCTCACTGGTAAAATGAGCATAGAAGGAAGCACATCATGATGATTTGGGAGTGTTAAACCAGACAATGCATGTATAGTGATTATCAGAGAACTTGGTACATGGAGCATCGCTGTTCTGCACAGAGGCATGGAAACAGACAGCGTACAGAACACAAAAATATTAGGGGTTCTCCAAAGCTGGTCAATAGCAATTCTCTCCCCCAGAATTGGGTCACAGGAACCCGTAATAATTCTAGCAGGGTTACACACAGGGGAATGGATTTATCTAAGTGGTAGAATAAGTATCCAAGATTCCATGTATATCACTTCACATCACTTCACTCCCTCTGTTATATGACCATCTAGTGGAAAATTATCTTCTAAATTTGCTCTTATCTGAGTTTATATGAAGATGACTTTTTATCAGTTTATATTCCTTAAATAATAAGTTCAGATTTCATGCCCTAAAAGACAGCAGTAAGAACATTTATTTAATCTAAAATCCCAATAGCATGTATGATGCATTTGGAACATTCACTGCTGAGGTCAAAGTCCTTCTGTCATTTCATTTCACCAGTACGGAAGTGTTTGGAACTCTGGGGTGTTTTCTTGGCCCTCTATGCTGGGAACCCATTGCTTAATGGATCTGAGAAATGAAAAACATGTGTGTTTTATCAACATCTTTCACAGGGAATTGCACTTTTTTTTGCTCTTCTTTTGGCCAATTTACTGTGGGAAATTATGTTCCTCTCAAAAAAAAGTCTTTGAACAACTTCCTTTTTATAATTCAAATAGTTTAATTAGATTCCTATTATATCATGAATGTTTCCTGTCAGAACTTATGGATACTGACCTAAATATCTTCATTCAAATATTTATATTTCTGAAATTAAAGTCAAAGTAATATTGCTCAAATGACATTTTTGATTCACCACAGTTATGAAAATGGAAGTATCATGTTATCCATCCATCCACTTGGTCATTTATCCATTTTTCCTTAATCACTGTTGCAGCATCTACACCTATACAGAGGATCTTAGATATTAGTGATGAAAGCAAGCATGTGAAGTTCAAGGGAGACATGAAAGTGCCATCAGCCCCACACCAACTATGTGTGCTGGGAGTTAAGATGCCGGAGGGACTTGACCTTCAATAACAGGACACTATAGTCAATTCCGTGAGTCACTTCCCTGGGATTCTCTGAATGGTCAGTTTCATTGTCTTTTTCAATCACAGCACTAAAGGTGGGAAGCACATACCCATTTAATTGCCTGGGTAACCAATTCTGACAAAATTGATCCATGCCCTCATAGTAGAATGTCACTGTTAATAGAAAACAAAATAAAAACCCTAATGCAACCTTAGCCCCCTTCAAAAAAGTTTAAAGTCTTGATTATAGAAAATAAAAGACCCTCTGATTAAAATGTAAATTGTCAAATTAGTTGAGTATTCATCTTTATTTTTTTTCTTTACAGTTAGAAACGTCTGTGCCCCAATTTTATCAATGTTCAAATGTATGCACAGGGTCTCTGCAAGAATCCCAATGAAAAGAGTAAAGTAGGAAGGTGGTCTGCTTAGGACTTGTGATCACAGGTTAACTCCAAGGCGCAAGGTCTGGGTGGGGCTCCCTGTCTGCCCCCACATTCTGCTGTCTTGTCTCCCAAAGCTGGGAGATACTTGAACCAGAAGCCCCCAAGCTCCCCCAAAAGAGACGCATTTCCAACCTGAGGATACAGGCTTTGTCCTTTCTTTGTGGAGTTCACCACCTCAATGCAGTCACATGCATCATGACTTCCATGTGACCCTTCCCAATAAATGATCACAAAAGTGAAGATTCTGCCTAAATGGAGTGAAAACATCATAACATAGTAATTTTTCTATGACTGCTTTTGATGGGTTTATGTCTAAGATTTATAATATTCTCTCTCAGAGCTTAACTTTATGGATTATTAATGTCTTGAGGTTATAATTAAATTCGCTCATTACTGACAATACTATTGATGCATTAGAATCCCCTCCCCCCACAACCTAAACACATCTCTTGCATCTGCTACTTTCTTTGCCTCCACTTCTTGCAGTCCTCCCTCTACTTTCATCTTTGTGATAGTCTGGAAAATAGATGATTAAGCTTATTAGAGCAAGTATCAAAGAGAACAGTAAGACATCGCGGAGCCACTGAAGTCTCTGCCACAAAGGGGAACAGCAGAATACCTGTCACTCATTGGCTTTCTGAAGCTGACCCTTATCCTCGCTGCCAGCATTAACACAGGGTGGGGCAACAGGAGGTTTACAGTTGTGCGTGTGGAAAATAATTAATTAACAATAATACAACATTAAGCAGTTACACATACTCACAACTGTAAACCTACTTTTGGATGCTTTCCCATAAATGAGGTCTGCAATAGAATTAAGATATTTAAGATGTTGGAATCAAACATGTAAGATAAACATTTCTGGGTTTTAATATATTTAACATGGCAATGGTATAACAGTTTATTTATTTAGAAGTTTCCTACAAGAGAATGAATGCTCAAGTCAATGTTTAAAGACTGATCTACATTACGAATTTTCACCTACTTAATTATGATTAGAAAACTATTCTGCGATAAATTCCTAAAGTATAAAATGATGATTAAATAATGAAGTGGGTAAACTGCTTCCAAATCCGTATTTTAATCACAGATATGTGTTTATCCTCATGCACTGTTACATGCATTCCTTAGTTTTTAACAGTACAAATTTTCTTCCCTCTACCATCATGAGATAAATGTACTTTCATATGTGAAAATAATGGAAGTCACTTACTTGGAAATTCATATATTAAGATTACCTAAACTAACAAATGCAGCCACAAATCTCTCATTCTAGAACGTTGCTACTTTTCTCCAACAAGGTAAGGATGTTTCTTATTCAAAGCCGTCTTTCAGGCCTATAGAAAAGGCTCCAGTTGAAATACTTTGAATTCTATACTGTGGATCAGTTTAAAATTCATTTTTCTCTTCTGGACATATTGCACAATTTAAGCAAGAGTATTGACTGATTTCTCCTTCAACTTCTACTCATTCAGGCAAAAAATTCTATAAGGGGGCTGAGTACAAGGGCCTGCCCTTCAAAAATATGACTAAAGTATCTCCAAATTGTTTTATCTCTTACAAATGTTAGTATACAGAACAAAACAGTGAGATGAGGGTGACTGCACGTATCTCAGGTTTCGTGTATCGTGTGATTAAAAAATGTAGTTTTTTTTCTCTCAGACTGTTACCTCAGTGACAGTGTTTGTTCGGCTTTACTACACCACGAAATGCTCTAACCCACACTCAGACAGAACATTACCGCCAGGGGGCTGAGAGGCGAGGTTTGTTCCAACAGAAGTTTACACAGGCAGGCGGGAATGGCACCAGCAGCTAGAAGGCCAAATACGCATTTATAAAATTTAATATGTAATTATATATAAAATATATATAATTCCATAAAATTTATAATCAAAATAGCACTCGAGAAGGCTCTAGTGACTTTGGATGGTGCATCACGGTGCCCATCTTAGACAATGCTGGGCTAATCAGGGTCCCTAACTGCATTTCTGTGGCTCCTGCCACTGGTGGAGCAACACCGAAGTCCTCAGCCTTCCAGAGAACTCAGAAAACCAGATCAGCGGCTTTGTCTCAACCCCTCCCACCTCAGAGCCTGTGTCCCAGCCACATGTCTTGAAGACCCACAAACATATGCTGTGCCTTCAGGCCTCTCTGGCTTCGCTGCTCCTGCCTTTCATGTCCTCTAGTAGCTTCCTCCTAAATTTACCTGGAAGCCAACTTCCTCCTTGGTGGCCCCACTGTCCCCTGCACAGTAACTGCTGAAGGATGAAGCACTGCAATGACTCACTTGTACAGGGGTTTCCATGGGAGACCGTGGGGTTTGTGAAGGCAGCAGCTGCCCAGGTCTCCTTTTTCTGCTTCTAGCCAGGTGCTGGACACTTGCTGTTATCACGCAGCGGCTGTTGGCCAGCACCAGACCTGCCCGCACTTCCTCAAACAGGTGCTAGTGGGTCCACGCATCAGAAACACGGCACAGACTTGTGTGATCTTTGAGCACTCTTCCTCAATGTCGTTCAAACCTTTTATTAATACTGAATAATTGTTCAATCAGTAAACAGTGTACAAATCAATAAAGATCAAGAGGCTCTGGTCCAAATGAGGTGGAGGCCCCCATCCAGGTGAGCACCCCCAAGGCCACCTGCAGGGGCTCAGCATGGTGCCATTTGCCCAGCACTGCTGTAGGTGAATCCCACACTCCATCCAATGACCAGTCATTAAGTAATAGCCTCTGACCTTTCAGACTCGGGTAGGAGAGCTGGCGGGAATTCTTGGGATAAATCATTCTCATTCTTGACTCACAACTCTGATTTCTTTGCCTTGCTGTATTGAATGGACTGTGATCTGCAGTACTGCAGGAAATCGTAGAGGGGCTGGCAAAAACCCTCAGCTTTTTCTTGACTTGAATGAAAGAGCTTCTGGTGCTTCACCACTAACTATGATAATGTTGGCCATAATGCTCTAATAGATATCCTTCAAAAGGTTGAAGGAGCTCCCATCTACTATATTGGTTGAGTTTTTGAAAACCATCAATACTATAAATGTCTGTTGAGTTTTATCAAACATTTATTCTGCATCTATTGAAATGACTATGGCATTCTTTCTCTTAATCTTATTAATATAAAATGTATTATTTACAAGATTCACCACTTGACCATCATAAATGTCATAATATGAATATGAACAAAAGAACATAAGTGAAATATAAATATTATGCATACCTTTCACTTGTACTTAAATCCTGATGAATTAACACTGCACAAAGTTGCCCAATACTCGCATGGCGTAAAAGAAGACCCTGGCAGCGGGGCTGTCTGAGGGCTGTTATTCAGCTTGTTCTTCTCCTGAGCCTTGGCACGAGGCTGCCATACGTAGAGGAAAGGGCACCGTTCTATGCGTGAAAACATGCAGGCTGTCCGCCAAGGCCTGAGCCTGTCTGTAGCACTGTGACCACCAGAAGGGAAGCTTTCTCAGATTCACACAATGGCACCTTACGGGTTAGCAGTGCTCCTGGATCTTAACCATTTCTAACCCTCAGAGGCAACATCATCCACCAAACAACTCAACCACTGGACATGCCAGCGTGGGAGAACTTGCCACAGAAGTCCTCACTTTACAACGTACGCCCCTCTCAGTCTACTGCTCAAAATCTCTGCCGTTCTAACTGGCTCGAACTTCTGATACCTGCCCCCTACACAAAAGGGAGTCGTGAGAAAAGGCACCCAAAGGTCTGAGGGAGAGAGATACACACAAAACTTAAAATGTTGAACTGACCCTTCTCTGCACATGTTATTTCAAAGATGATGATATTACTTGGGTACTTCCCGAGGGAATGTTTGGTCTATACTGCTGGCCCAAATTTGTGACAGTTGCCTCTTAATTTGAATGCTGCCAATACACTTCATGTCGTCCAGTGAGCAGCCACTCTGTGCCAGTCACTGAGAAGATGCTGAGGATGCAGTGATGAGCCACCCGGCCAGAACACCCGCACCTGGGGGCTAAAATCCCAGGCTGTCCTCTGTCAAGTGTCCCCACGTCGCCAGGGCACCTCCCCTCTCTTGGGGAAAAGCCTCACCCAGCTTTCTCTAACTTCAGGCTCATCAACGATTTCACTTCCCCCTGACAGTTAGGAGGGCGATATTCACAATCTAGAATTGTGCAAATTACCTGTCCTCCTCAGAGATATAAATAAAATGTTCACAAAGTTCAAGGACTGTAACACTTTCTTTTGATACTTGTCCTGTTGTAACTATGTGGAAAACATATTTTTAACTTTAGTACTTGTGCGAAAGTTAATTCAGATTCCTTTCAAGTCACTGTGGTAAACCACAGTAATTCTATAATAAACTTATAGCCACACCTACTCAGAGGCCACCCCTATGCAAATATCAGCATAAAAGCAACAGAAAGGAAGTTGCAAATCCTGCATAGAAACAAGGTGCACAATGTCTCCTGAGAATAACATCGCAGCTTCCATTAATTATATTTTTTCTTGCAAAGATACAGGTTAAAGGTAGAAGTCAAGTGCCAGAATTTTAAAAGTTAACAATTTGATTTAGGATGAAATAGTTCCCCTTGGCCAGAACCCTCTCACTCCGTGACTCATGGGGCACATTTAGAAATAATACGACCTATGAGCTGTGAGGACACAAACGAGTCAGTAACAGAGCTTGCAAGGCCCCGAGGTCATATAAGATGTGTGGACCCAAGAGAACCCTGCTGAGTCCTTCTATGAAGGCACACAGAGCATTGCATCTTCCCAATAGCCCCAGGAATTGTGGTTCACAAAACAGAACATCAATGCCAACCATCATTTCCAGTTTAATAGATAAGCAGGGTAAAGGACCCCTTGGTGTCAAGGAGAGTCACACTGCATGGGAAACAGGACAAGTGTGCTCAAGGTCCACAGACACATCCTTATGCTGCCGAGAAAACAATGCCTCAGTGTACCTAGGGGGGCATCCTCGAGTCTTCTGGGCCAGAGGCCAGCTACTCCCACATACCCCCAGGGAAACACCAGATTCTCAGCAAAGTCCAATGCCAGACCCCCTTTTGTTAAAGCAAACTATTGGGAACACCAATGATATTCAAAGTTCCTGTGACCACTGGTTTACCTAGGTCTCAGGAACCCCCCAAACACCCAAGTGACCCATTCTAAAATGGTGACAAGGGGCTTGCCCAGAGAAGCCCATTCCATGTATAGGGGCCTTAAAGTTACAAGCTTGGCTCCTTCCATCTTCTGGACACCTGCAGCTGGTGTTTAATGTGGCACTTTCGACCTGGAAGTGATGTTACATGGTTGTTAATATCCCCTCTCTTTCCCAGCTGAGAGGTCCCTGAGGTTCAGGACAGCAATGTGATCAGATTCCTTCCATCCAGCCCACACTCCAAGCTGGGGCTCACACTCATACTTATTTAAGACTTGTTTGTTGAGGGAGCAGAGCTGGACTGCACTCAGGCTGGGGGTGGATCGCACCAAGGGAAATAAGACAGCATTTGATGAACATGGGCATTTTGGTCTGAAAGGGCTCAGGGTCATTTGAATTCTTTACAAAACGGAGGTCAAATATTGGAATCCCTGCCACACTAAAATACTAAAGTCAGATTTTCTTTTCTAAATAGGTGCTCTGCATTAGTTATATGTACTTAAGTCTTGCTTACAGGGGCCTGATAAGGTCTTGGAAGGTCAATGCCAAGTATAATCTAATAACAAAAGCAATTTTAATGAACTTCATACACTATTGCTGCAGCCATACTGGTTTTCTGTGCTGAATTTGCCTCAGTTGGAGCAGACGTATATGGCCAATTAGAAGGAATTTTAAATAATTTAACAATTTGAACAAGAAATAAAATGTTCATAAGTAAATATCACAGGAAAGAAATTAAATGGCAGCTCAGTCAGGGTGTGAATCTCTCTCTGTGAGAGATAACCACCACATATGTTCCATTACCCGAGACCATAAAAACAACCAAAGAGTGGGCAGAAACACTATCACCACAAAAATCATCACTTCATTTGGAAACATGCTGGCAATATTTTCCCGAAATATCATAATCTTTAAAAAGATTAATACATACATGTAATAATTATATTCACTTATTCCCTATACACGCTGCTTTGTGTCGAGGATACAGTCATTCATTAAACATTGTCCCTGACTTTAACATCTTACAATATCTTATTTTTTTTTGGTATTAATAAGATTAAAAACAAGTTAATGCATATCTTATTAGTGTGATAGAAGTTTCCTTTTTGAAACAGGGCTAAATTCAAGTTTATATAACATATTTTGGCGCAAGACTGAGCTTAAATTTAAGTGTTTTAGGTTTAGGAGCCCCTACTGAAGCTGAAGGGCCGCCCACACAGATTTGCATGCACAGCACAATGAATGTAGTTATAATTAGATAGCTGCCTTTATTTTTTATTTATTTCTTAAGTTTATTGGGGTGACATTGGTTAATAAGACTATGTAGGTTTCAAGTGTACATTACTGTGATACACGAATATCTGTTTCATATGATCTGTATATTTGGCCCCTTTTATTTTTCCTACCTTCAACAACCCCTTCCCCTTCCCCTTCTCTCTGGTCACCACCACGCTGTCGTCTGTGTCTGTGAGTTTCAGTGTATACCCCACATATGAGGAAATCATGTGGTTCTTAGCTCTGACTGACCTATTTCATTTAGCAAAATGTTCTCAAGGTTTATCCACGTTGTTGCAAATGGCAGTATTTCATCGTTTCTTATGGCCGACTAGTATTCCACTGTATATATGTACCACATCTTCATCCAATCATCTATCGAAGGACATTTTGGTTGTTTCCATCCCTTGGCTATCATGAATAATGCTGCAGTGAATATAGGGGTGCATATATATTAGCGAGTAAATGTTTTGGAGTTTTTCAGGCATACCCAGAAAAGGGATTGCTGGGTCATACGGTAACTCTATTCTTAATTTGTTGAGGACCCTCCATACAGTTTTCCACAGTGGCTGCACCAGTTTACATTCCCACCAGCAGTGAATGAGGGTTCCTTTTCCCCCACCACCTCTCCATTACTTGTCTTGTTGATAATAGCCATTCTAACAGGGGTGAAATGGCATCTCACTGTAGTTCTGATGTGCATTTCCCTCATATCGAGAGGACTGGATCATTTTCACATGTCTGTTGGCCATCTGTATGTCTTCTTGGGGGGCAGTGTCTATTCAGGTCCTCTGCCCATTTTTTAATTGCACTGTTTGTTTGATGGGTGTTGAGTTGTATGAGTTCTTTACATATTTTGGATATTAACCTCCAACCAGAGCTATTTTTTGCAAATATCACCTCCCAGTCATTTGGTTGCCTTTTTGTTTTGTTGGTGACTTCTTTTGCTGTGCACAAGCCTTTTAGTTTAATATAGTCCCATTGACTTATTTTTGCATTTACTTCCCTTGCTTTTGGAGTCAAATCAGTAAGTTTAGCATCTACGCTTTCTTCCATGTAATTCATTGTTTCAGATCTTGTATGTAGGTCTTTGATCCATTTTGAATTAATTTTTGTCCATGGGAAAAAAAATGCAGTCTAGTTTCATTCTTTTGCACGTGGCTTTCCAATTTTCCCAGCGCCATTTACTGAAGAGGCTTTCTTTTCTCCATTGTGTGTCTCTGGCTTCCTTGTCAAAAATTATTTGCCCGTACACATGTGATATCATTCCTGGGCTCTCAATTCTGTTTCATGGGTCTGTGGGTTTGTTTTCCTGCCAATACCATGCTGTTTTGACTATCATGGCTCCGTCGTATCATTTGAAGTCAGGTGGTGTGATGCCTCCGGTTTTATTTTTTTTTCCTCGAGATCGCTTTGGCTATTCAGGGTCTTTTGTGGTTTCACACAAATCTCACTTTTTGTCCTATTTCTTTAAAAGTGATGTTGGGATTTTGATGGGAATTGTATTAAATCTGTATATTGATTTGGGTAACATGAACATTTTAACTACGCTGACTTTTCCAATCCATGAACATGGAGTATCTTTTTATTTCATTGTCTCTTTCACTCTCTTTTAATAATGCTTTGTGGTTTTCAGTATATAGGTCCTCCACATCTATTATTAAATTTATTCCTAGATATTTTATTCTTCTTGTTGCAATTGCAAAAGGAATTGTTTTTTTTATTTCTTTTTCTGAAATTTCATTATTAGTACAATATATAGGAATGCAGTGGATTTTTGTCCATTGGATTTGTATCCTGCAACTTTATTCTACGTGTTTATTGTTTCTAATAGTTTTTTGGAGGAGTATTTAGGGTTTTCTATGTATTATATAGCACCCTTTAGATCATAAAATCAACATGATTTATTTTTCATGGAAAGGGAAAAATAATTAAAAACATGATGTAGCTTACATGTTTGAAATCATGGATAGAGTTGTACCACGGAAATATTACCCAAGAAAGTTAGTGTATCTCTAATTATCTAACTGCAATTGCAAGTTAATGAGGGCCAAATGACTGACTGAACCATGTGGCCTGGTACTCGAGACCTTCAGAACTGAAACAACTTACATTCCAAGACTGTGTCTGGCCACATAACTTTACACATCCTCATGTCATCCAAACAATGTTACTTGGGGCTCCCGGTGTGTACCCCACACCCTCTGACTCACACTCTTCACTCATGTTCCTTTCATAGAGAACCTCCCACTCCCATCTCAACCTGGCCAAAGCCTGGCCATATCGTGTGGGTGCCCTGGACCCATCCAGTCAGAAACAAACTCTCCCTCATTGCTTTCTCTTCATTGATCCATTGGTATTCCCAGCTTTGTCCTTATATTCTAGCCATTTGATTTATACTTTCTCTCTTAAGCTAGAAAGTTGTGCCCTTGAGGTTAGGAGTTTTACTGACTGTCTCTGTATATCTTCCATAGCACCTAGGACAGTTCCGTGTACACAATAGGTATTCAGCATTTTTGCTTCTCTAAGTACACAGATGGAAAGCTCTGAAAATTCTACAAAGAATAGAATGACAGACACGGATCAGTAACCAAAGTCATTGAGAATGCTCTTTTTTCCATATGTAAAACTATTTGGAAATTAACAATACCACAGGAGATCACACCAAGCATTAGACAAATTAATTCCCCAAGAAGACTTGCAACAGGCACAGTTCTTTCCTCCCCTTCGCTGTCAGATGTCAGGGCCTTCTCACTAAGTGGTATTAGCAGTTGCAAGAGGAGAAGAGAAAGAAATTAATCAAGTAAGCGCCAAAAGGAAAACTGCCTGGAGAATATCAGAAGCTCCTCATGAGGCCTGGATTCTGTCTGGTTGCCCTTCTATTTCTGTCTCACTCTCCTTCGAGAGGCTGTGGTTCACGTGCCCCTGGTTTCATATGCAGAGCCTGAATCATTTTATAAGTAGATTCCATAGCTTCCTTCTTTCAACCATCACCCACTCCTTCCCCCACATGTTGACTACTAGAGTTCCTTGGAAGACTGCTTCCTAATTGTCTCGAACTGGGAAATTTCACGGGCCTAGAATGGACTGGAACAGACGGAAAAGTGTTTCACATCACGAACGAACCAAGATGCCAGAGAGGAGTGTATGAGATGTTACTTTCTCAAGCAGCACGGCTTATAAAATAATGCAAGAATGTGACATGGTATGAGCCCATTCCATCTTTAAGTGCCTTTATTGCAACCATTTCTTTCAAACCAGAACATCATGAGATTCTGTCAGTCGAAGAGATCCAGAAAAAACGCGCAGTGGAATCAAATAAGAGACAGCTGTTCCAAGAACGCCTACTTTGTGGCTCATCACCGGACCATAGAGCAAAATAATTAGATTTCTATTCTTTTCTGGCAAATGTTGAAGGCTTCTAAATGTAGCATTGTGTTTCCATTTAGGAAGACAGTATGTAACATCTAAATGTAGCACTAGCTCTATATTCTCTCTTGTAGTCACACAGAAGACGTCTGATGTAGGAGAAAGTTTGTAGAAAATTCTAGGATTACTAAAGGGATAACACTTGAGAAGAAAGAAATGATGATGTCTGCGAAAATACTCAATGTTTTCAAACCATTTTTTCACGCTCTAACATCTGTCACTTCCTCCTTGACTTAATTACAAGTTGCTTTGAAAATTATTATGTGTGTGAATTGCTTTAACTGAAATTACACGTGCTCAATAATTCCATTGGAGGCACTCAGATGAAATAATAAAATGTGAAATGCAAATCTTAAGTGAAACACCAATTACAACATATCATTGATGTAATTAAACGTAGATTACTTCTGCAAAAGGAAGAACTGTCTGCCATGAGCCAAACCAAATGACAAGTATAAGGTAACCCAAACTGTTTTGAAAATCCTCTGGCTGCTCTTGTACACGTGCGAACTTATTCTACCACATGCCCCATCCTCGCCAAGTGGAAGCTGGTATTAAAGTATATTGTGAACAACAGCACCACAAATAAAGATAAGGTATCGAACACACTGATACACAGGCCATTTTGGTTTAAGCTTCTCAAGTGAGGACTCTGCCCTAAGTTCCAAGTAGAGACTGTGATTCCCTTATTCGCCCTGCTATCCACACAACCCATCAGGGGCTAGAAGCTTAATATTTATTGAACAATGATGGAATGGCATAGGTAAAAAATCAAGATGCTCAGATTCTGGTTCCGCCAGGGTGACTCAGGCCACCATCATTTCAGATTGTGATGCATGCAGATCTTGCAAGCCTGAGTAAACCATACCACAAGAAGGACAATCAATTAAGAAAATGACAAAGTTTTCTTCAAAGAAAAGTCTTTTGTTTGCTGGTTTATTTACTTGATTTTGGAGAAGGTTTTAAAGCTGATGCAACACTGGCCTCTCCAATATGACCCTGCAGTGGGTCAGACCCCTGTCCCTCTCTCCACCTTCCCTGGAAGTTGGCTGGGCAGAGTTACTACCAGAGTAGAACCGCAGATCTCTGACTGGGCTGGCCGAGTGGGCAGCATGTTCTCATGCAAACACAGCCCAAGCTGCTATGTATAATGCATGAAAATGCCTCCTGGAGACATAACTCCAGCCTGTGCAATGAGGTGCTGGACTGAAATACTACGTTTAAAAACTGAAGGGGAGACAGACATACCCAACGATGCAAATCAGTGCCAGAGCCCAACCTTGATTCTGCCAACTGGCTCCCATCCGCGGGACAGGAAGTCCTTTTCTTCTAGTGAGAGGGAGAGCATCTCATCATGTCAAAGCGAATTCAGCAGGATAACCGAATCACCTTTTAAAAACTAAGAGTCTTCTCTTTAATTGCAGTGGTAAGAGCCCAGTTCAACTAGAAGTAGACAAGGTGAGCCAGAGAAATTGACCGAAATAAGTGCCCAATTTAGCAGGGACATCAAAATCAACTGGAGGACTCTAGGAGCATTCTCTATGGATACTCCATGATTAGCCCAAAGTGTCGGCAGGGCTACAATCAAAGATGGAAGATGCATTTGGAAAAGAATATTCCCTGATTATGTTTGGAGGAATGTCTTCTAAGGCTTTACATTTAGAAAGCCATATTTTATTATTCAATTTTGTAGCAGTTAAAAATCTGACAACATTTAATACAGAGATGTGGGATTCCCTGTTTTAAATGATGACAACTTAGCATTTGTTACACCTTTTAAAAAAATCAGTATGTTCTGTGGATACAATGTATTCATGTCGTGAATACACGGCCATTTAGTGGAAATTATTATAAAGGAGAATGCTGTGACCGTGTTTCCCTAAGTACATTTAAGTATTTTAGTGTCAGGAATAGGAAGAGCTTTACCATGGAAATTATTGGTAAACTGAAAAGGAATACGATCTCTTTGTGTGTCTTACAAGCTACTTTCACAGAAGAAAATCTCTGTTCACGTAAGTTTCTCTTTTCAGTGAACTATGAAATCACTGCATTCAAATCATGATGGGCAGGAGGGAGCCTGCTGCTGCGGAGAGCCACAGGGACCTGTGTGGCACTTCTCCAACTCTGCAAAGCATCTTTGTGAAGCGCCCCGGTCTTCCAGATCAATGACAATTTCCGAGACTGCAGCTGATAATCTATGTGTTTCAGAGACAGGTGTTCGATGGATTAATTCCTGTGATCCATCGTTTTCCTTTTCTCTCCCTCCGTATCATGCATCATTCTCAAACTCGATCGCCGAACTGCCAGTGCTAAATTTCAGAAAACCTACACGTTTGTGGCCACCTGCTGTATCCCTTGACTTTCTGAACTGATACGAAGTTTTCCAAAATACTCAAGCTTCTTTTATTTATTTTTAAGTATACTTTATTGACTACACTATTACAGCTGTCCCAATTTTCTCCCTTTGCTGCCCTCTGCCCTGCACCCCCCTTCCCTCCAGCAAACCCCATCCCCTCACTTGGTCCATGTCCTTGGGTTGTGCATATAATGTCTTTGGCTCCTACATTTCCTGTACTATACTTAACATCTCCCCGTCTGTTTTGTACCTATCAATTATGCTTCTTAATACCGGTATCTTTTCCTTCATTCTCTCTCTATCCCCTCCCCACTGATAATTCTCCATGTGATCTCCATTTCTGTGATTCTGTTTCTGTTCTAGTTTGCTTAGTTTGTTTTTTTTTTTAGATTTAGTTGTTAATAGTTGTGAGTTTGTTGTCATTTTAATGTTCCTAGTTTTGATTTCTTTTTCTTAAATAAGTCCCTTTAACATTTCATTTAATAAAGGCTTGGTGATGATGAGCTCCTTTAGCTTTACCTGGTCTGGGAAGCTTTTTATCTGCCCTTCCATTCTAAATGATAGCTTGGCTAGATAGAGTAATCTAGGTTGTAAGTCCTTGCTTTTCATCACTTTGAATAGTTGTTGCCTGCAGTTTCTTTTGGGAAATCAGCTGATAGTCTTATGGGAACTCCTTTGCTTTTCTCTTGCAGCTTTTAAGATTCTCTCTTTATCTTTAACCTTTGGCATTTTAATTATGATGTGTCTTGGTGTGGTCCTCTTTGGGTTCAACTCGTTTGGGACTCTCTGTGCTTCCCGGACTTGTATGTCTATTTCCTTCACCAAATTAGGGAAGTTTTCTTTCACTATTTTTTCAAATAAGTTTTCAATTTCTTGCTCTTTCTCTTCTCCTGGCATCCTTATGATTCAGATGTTGGCACTTTTGGAGATGTCCCAGAGTCTTATACTCTCCTCATTTTTTTGAGTTCTTGTTTCTTCATTCTCTTCTGGTTGAATGTTTATTTCTTCTTTTTGTCCCAAATCATTGATTTGAACCCCAGCTTCCTTCCCTTCACTGTTAGTTCCCTGTGGATTTTTATTTCACTTGGTATATAGCCTTCATTCCTTCCTTTATGTTATTGCCATACTCAATGATTTCTCTCAGCATCCTGATCACCTGTGTTTTGAACTCTGTATCTGATAGGTTGGCTCTCTGTTTTGTTTAGTTCTTTTCCTGGGTTTTTGTTCTGTTCTTTCATTTGGGCCATATTTCTTTGTTTCCTGAATTTGGCAGCTTCACTGTGTTTGCTTTTGTGTATTAGGAAGAGCTGCTTTGACACCTTGTCTTAAGTGCACCTGTTAAGGTGTATGGGGTGGAGCCTTAGGTATTCACCAGGGCGGGACAATCTGCTTCACCACTTTGTGGCTCTGTGTGTTGGGGGGAAGGGAAGGAGAAGGACAATGCCACTGCCTGGCTTCTGGAGGCTTGTCAGGCACTTGTCCCTTTCCCAGTCACTTCACTGACTCCCTGTATGCAGCTGGCACCCTTCCAGCTGTTGCCCTGGTGTTGAATCCCAGAGTGAGTGGGTTTGCATATATTTTAAGACTATGTGGGCCTTTTAAACAGGCTCTCCTGAGTAACCAGCAATTTCTTCTGTGGCCTCAATCCCCACTGGTTTCTCCGGCCAGAAGTTATAAGACTTTCTCTTTGCAGTGCTGGAGCCCTGCACTATGCGGTCTCGTGTCAGGCTGGGATCCTTCTCCCGAGCTATCTCTCCTGATTTTTACCCACCACGTGTGAACGTGGGACTGCCTGCTCTGCTGCTGCCTCTCTGCACCACACCATGTGTCTCTCCACCCCTCCTGCCCATCTGGATGAATGTGGCTTCTTTAACTCCTTGGTTGTTGGACTTCCATACACTTTGATTTTCTGGCAGTTCTGGGTATTCTTTGTTTTGAGTTTAGTTGTGATTCTTCTTGTGGTTGTGCAAGGAGGCAAATTGTGTCTACCTATGCCTCCATCTTGACTGGAAGTCCTTCAAACTTCTTTTAACAAAATGTGACATTTTAACTCTACCCATCTTCCATAATTGCAAGCTCCTCACTGAGATATAACAAAAAGAAAGCAGATTTTGCCTTCCCATGTTTAAGAAGGTGCAATTTCAAGCTTTAGTTAAGGAGGTTGATCCTTTCCCATGCAGAAGAATATTTTAAAATTTAATTGAATGCATTTTACAAGTGCCGTGCAGTGAAAGAGCTCATAATGTGAAGGTCATTTGTTGAGCTTTCCCAGTAATGGATCACATGAAAATTTTAGATAATTTCCAATAGACACAACAGTTTAGAAAGAGCATGCCTTTAATATCAGTTGTGAAGTGGTATTTGAGAGGCAGCTTCTATAACCAGGAAGGAAAAGAGAAAGTATACACCTCAAGAAGTAGCCCATACAAGGAACCTGGGTATGGAGTTAATAACTACTCTTTGAGTACATCTAGTTTTGAGGGTGTGGGATATTACCTCCTGCCAACTAATCTTACAGTTCTTGCCTCAGTATTTTCTGAGGAAGCTACAGAACCCTGGACTGTTAAGGACCTTAGGGGGAAAAGACCTGGATACGGGGTCTTACTCTGCCAGCTATCAGGTTCCAGACACATAACTAGTTTTCTCTGGGCCCTGATTTTCTCATTTAGATAATCAGGAATGTATTAGATGACATTTCCAAAACATTCTGCAAACTCCAATGTCCTACATAAAAATGAGGTATTTTTATAATACTGTCATTATTTTCTTACGTCTCAACATATTTAAACTTTGGATTGCCAGGTCTCACTTGTCCCTCAATTTGTACACAGCGACACGAACAATTTTTAGTTTGTTGTATCAATTCTGATCAACATGCACAGAATCCCTCCAACAATGTGTATTGACTTTAACGTCTTTCTTCTTGACCTTTCCAGGCCTTCTGTGGTCGAATTCTTTTGTAGGAATTAGGTATCTCTCCTATGCTCCTTGTTGACATCATAGATAATAGCTCTTCATCAATGGTTTACCATTGTGTGTGGCATTTCAGTAATAAATACAGGGCTGGCAATATTGAGTCTGTTTCTGTTTTGGAATTATCTTTGCTGCATCTGACACTGTCTTTAGCTCTATTCTTTCACATATCAGCTAAGCCTTTGAGAAAATTTTTAGCTACATCAATTTCAGAAGCAATTCTATTTATACAACATACTATTTTATCTCTTTTTTCCTTTCATGTGTTGTAATTTTCAGGCTAAACATTGAATTAAATTTGTTATGAGTTCACTTCCAGTTAATTTCCATGCTCATCATAATCTTTCAATGGTACTCTCATGGTTGGCTGAGGGAATATGATCACAATATTATGAAAACCAAGGGTGCCAATAAATGAGAGAACCATTATCCAAAGACAAAAAAAAGCTCCTCTTTCTTTTAAGAAACACTTAACCCTAAATAAGAAAAGAATAAAATAAAGACCTACCATTTATTACTCAACACTGAGCAAAAAAGTTATGCAAATGAAGTCTTGTCACTAAATTCTACTTGTGCCCAGAGATCCAGTGTTCAAAGGCAGGCCTAGCCACCCACTAACAACCTGCAGCTGGCCAAGTTCAGTAATCTTTCTCAAGTTTAGTTTTCTCATCTCCAAGTAGAAGTAATAATGCAAATGTTTTCACTGCCTAGCAGGGGCAGAGGAAGAGTAAACATAATGAATTTTAATTGCTCTTAGTGCAGTGCATGGCATAAAGTAGGTGTTCAATAAAAGTTAATTATTTTGTTGTGTAACACAGGATTTAAATCTAAACTGAAACATGATAACATGCCTAAATAATAACTAAAGTATACTTAATTATCATTTCACTTGATACTATGCAGTGTCAGGATATTTAAGACTTGATGTAACAATTATCACTATGTTTATCAGACATTACCAAAACAAGTTAAAAATACAACAGGAATATGCCCAATATAATATAAAATAATAACATATAGTTAATATAAGACATTAATGTAAAACATTGATATTTTGTTAACTTAAAGGTAATTTTTAATATGATAGATCATAAAATGTCCATTGTCTTTATTGCTCTTATTCAAGTACAGAACTCTCTCTCCCTGAAACTGTGTATGCCAGTAATAAGTAATACAAAATGGTGCAGCCACTATGCAAAACAGTATGAGGCACCTCAAGAAATTAAAAACGGAACTGCCCTATGAACCAGCAAGCTCACTTCTGCATATTTATCCTAAAGCACTGAAACAGATCTTAAGGAGATATCAATGTTTGGCACTTGAAGAGCAGGGTTTCACAGAAGAAAACTAATGGCTGAGGGCCCTCAACTGTCTGAACTGAACCTCTTACTGAGATTTAAGTAAAGGACTGGAGGCGTATTCAAAAACCAGGACATACGATTTCACAGGTGAAACTTGGGAAATCTTTTTGTATAATTTGTTTTAAAATGTCGGAGCAAGAAAAGATCCACATGTCTTCTATATACTGTTTACACTGCTGTAGTACTCGGGAAATTTAAGTTCTTTCCACAAGCATGCCCTTTATTGTACAAATAACATTCATTAGCATATTGTCACTTTTCATAAGCCTGAGCTCAGAGAAGCAGCTGAAGCTCAGGAATAGCAATTAAAGAAATGAGAGTAGTTTGGAGAACTTGCTGTGAAAGGCTGGAAAGGTGAGCCTCACGCCATCAGCAAATATGGCACTTAACAACAGTTATGTGGGGAAGGGTCTGTCACCCCCATCTTAGAGGAGGAGCCTGACAGTTAGAAATATCATCTGACTTGTCATTCAGCGAGATGTTGACAAGCCGATAATCAACTTCACGACTCCAAAAATCAGTAAACCACCTATACTTAAAGCTACGATCTTGATAAAACCCTCCACTAAAAACAAGTGTACTTTGTGGCCAAAAATTTATAAATTGCAGCTATATATGAATACAAAGATCTACATATTACTTTAAGTAGTTTTTATTTTTCAGTAACTTTCTTAGAAATTTACTTGAAAATGTACACTTTCTAAGCAATCCAAAAACACCGAGCCCCTCCCTCATCCTGCTCATGTTCCCCAGTGGGCGTGGGCTGGCATTCCTGCCTTAAAGCAGACAGACACTGGGATACACAGGAAAGGCCACGTGGGAAGGAAAATAAAGGTGATGTTTCTAGAGTGGATCACTGCATCGTGCCACGGTAACACCTTCCTGGAAGTACACAGCCAATAGATCCACTTTGATGGGAAATACAATAGACACACAAACAAATACATAAATGATGAGAAAACAAGCTATAATACCGAAGAACTGACATTAGGCTTTTTGAAGACTTGTATGACATTTCACTGGATTTGAAAATTGATGTCATATTTGTTTCATGTACCATAATTCTGTGAACTTGAATATGAAAAAGCAATAAATAAATTAACCTTTTATAAAGACATTCAATTGTCACATCACAGTCCAGTGTATCTCACACGTGCATGTACACACAAACCTGTGACTAGACTGAAGGTAATGTTGCACTTTCCTTAACATAATTTTTCTTTCATTAAAGTAATTTTAAGTGAAATTATTGAAGTAAATTTGCAATAAGAAAATGAATGGCTTGAAATGTTCTCTGAGTTTTTAAAGTTGCAAAGTTCAAGTGCGAGAGAGACTCGGGGCATCACCCCCGTGGTTTCCCAGCAGACAGCACAGAGCCTCATGTGGGCACGAGGATCCCAGGCTCAGACGCTGAGCCTCTGGGAACAGGAAGTGATATATTTCAGCAAAGACTAAAGCTATCACATTTGAATTGTTTTCCAAGAACAAGAGAAGGCTCACAGATTTACCCTTCATGTTTTAATAAATAATGTTAAAATTCAGCATCTGAAATATCAATAAACATATCATCGCAAATAAGACAATAAGATTTTTCATGGTTGAAATTTAATTTAGGCTGGCCTGAAAAGAAATGCCCCTATAATCAGTAATAGCTTCTATTAAAGTTACTGCAATATCTGCCAGTGCAAAGGGGGAAAAATATCTAATTGTAAATCTCAGTAACAGAGTCTCCTTGGGTCGGAGTAATATCTGGCAAAACATCTCATAACCCTCTTTCTCTCTCTGAATTTCCCAAAGATGTCTGGGGTGTGCGGTTTTTGCTTCTCTCAAAAACAAGCTTTACAGCAGTACAAAACATCACTTAGCTTCATCAACTAAAGGGATCAACAGGCTGCAAAAACCAAGTGGAAGGATCAACACGCAAGGACACCAAGACAGACCATCATGCTGAGCTTCCCCACCAAAATATCCCCCCACCATCTCTGCGTCCACTCTGCAGTCCCAGTCCCTGGGGAAGGCCATGAGATGCCAGCCCAGCAGGCTTCAGGGCCCAGTCACCCTGACAGATGGCACAGGAGGAGCTGCAATGGGCCTTTGGGAAGGTGCTCGCACAAGTGCAATTTTATTTGAGGGTATAAAGTGCTAAGAGAAATATGATTTGCTAAGGCAGAAGAAAAACAGTTGTCTTAACAGTTGTTAAGTTGTCTTTTATTTCCTCTGAACTGGCATCAGTGTGATATGACAATGACCCCATAAAGTTTCTCACTCCTCAGTGTCTCAGGTCCATCCTGTGTTCCACACCTCAGTGTGGGCTCCGTGCAGAGATCTCATCCCATTTCCCCAAACCAAATACACTGGCCTGAGTTAGGCAGACTGAAGTTGTCATACCTCGGAAATGGGAACTAAAAATCCACTAGGGTAGCCTATTCCATATGTGACTATTTAATTCCAGAAGCCTCTAGGATACCCTGAATGTCCAGTATTTCCAGCAAACATTCTCATAAACCAGGGAAACCTGTTTGACTCACAGCATCTAGTGCATGCAAAGTACCTAGTGTGTGGACATGTCATAGTAACAGAACATTTAATGTTTACGGAACATCTAGTGTCTACTGAGAATCTAACGTTTGCAGAGCATCTAGTGTGTGAGAGCACCAAGTACCTGCAGACCTTCCTGTGTGTATAAAGCTGCCACTGGCTGGTCATGTCACATTTACCAAGCACTGGTACCTATAGAGCATGTAATGTGTATGGGTAACCTAGTGTATGCAGAGCATCTAGTGCTTACACGTGTGTTGACAGAGCATCTGATGTTTGCAGAGATCTAATGTTCACAGAGCACTTAGTGTTTGCAGAGCGCTTAGTATTTGTGGGGCACTTCGTATTTGCCGTGTCTCTTGTATGTTCAGGGAATTTTGGTGTGAAAACATCTAGCGTGTGCTGGCTCTGTTCTCCTGGCTCCAGGGGGTGGGCTGAGGATGAGGAGAATTCTACTCACCACGTTGCAGCCCACGCAGTCGGGCCCGTTCTCACAAGTCCTGCGTCGAGCTTGAATGCCGCCCCCACACTGGGCTGTGCACCGTTCCCAAGGACCCCAGCCTGTCCAGAACATGTGTGGGGGGCACAGCAGATGCTCATTGCAGTATCTATAAGGGGGAGACCAACAGGAAAAGGAAACTGCTTAGTGCAATGTGAGGCCCCAGACCTTCCAGGCTCCATCCCTGCACCAGATGTTGGAGACATGGGCATGCTCGGTGTGGGGGGGCTTTTGTATTTGAAGTGGTTGCTCAGTAAAGGAGGCAGATGTGGCGCTGGCCATGCTGTGTGTGCACAGACAATGGGATGCACGGGAGACAATGAAGAAAATGCTAAACTCACAATGCAGAATGGATCTTCCTGTGCAGCCAATTAAAGGAGAAACAAACAAAAAACCCTTCAAATAGGCACCCAAAAATGAGAACACATAGAAAACACCTAGGCAGGGCATTCATCTTCTAAACATAAACATTAAAAGATAATGCAGGTTATGAATAATACAAAGTCAGCAAAAGTGTATTTGGATTTTGTTTTTCATTCCTAAATCAAAATAAGGCTCATAATCTATTAATACAAGTTAAAGAAAAGTAAAAGCCTGATTTTACCATAAAGGTTCATGCCATATACTGCTTAGGTGATTGTATTTTAAAATGTACTTGCAAACTCCCAGAATGATGTCCAACCTTAATGTAAATGCCTACAGTTATCTAAAATAATTTGAATTACTATTTACAGATACTAGTCCTATTTTTGTCCTTAAATATACTTTTACATCTACATTCATATTGCCAATTTTTAGCCAAATATACAAGGACTTTCTTAGCCATACATGAGTCAAACTTCTCCTCATTTTATTAATAGTACAAGTGAAATGAAGTGAAGTTAGGGAAGCAAATAAACAAAACAGCAAGAAACAGCCTGGCATTCTACAGGTTACAGCTCATAGGGAGGAAGATGCTACTCTGAAAGCCAAATCCAGGGAGACACATCCGGCGATTCAACAGACTATTCAAACACAACGTCCACCTGCTAAACACAAATCTGTCTTCTAGAGAAGACTAGAATGCAAGGTGTTTCTGTCTTTCTCCTTGCGCTGCCCATCTGCCTTTAGAAACAGGAGGCAGGGGGCCCTGTCTGTGAGGCTGTCAGTTACCCTTGAGGTCATCGGATCAGTAAACCCTTAACCCTGCAGGCTCTATGCAAAGGGCAGTACAAAGAGCGCATCCCTGTCACAGATGTTTCCAACCTGAGAAGAACGCCAGGAAAGAGACAACACAAGCCCAGGATGTGCCGGACAGACGGTCCCGTCTCAGTGAGTGGAAAATAGGACCAAATGGTAGCTGGTTTCCAGAAGCTACAAAAAGCATTTTGGGAGCATCATGCCTGACAGCAAACACTGATAAGATTCAACAGTTTCTTCATCAAACCAAGAAAATCCCACAGAGAATATGAAGGCTCTGGGAACAGGTACAGTGATGCGGAGTAAAAAGGCAGACCAGGCTGATGAGAGTCAATAGGGTGAGGCATAGGGAGCACTGACTGATAGTCTAGAAAAATGTGGAAAGTAGAAATGGGAACGGTGAAGGAGGAGAGGTCACTGAGGTAGAAAGAACAGAAAAAGGTGATGGAACGTTGAACTTTATTTAAAAGGAATTAAGAAAATCCCGAGAAAATCCCACAGAACCCAGAGAAAAAAATAGTACTGTCCAAGTTACTGTGGTTGGGTTTGGCAGCTCATCCCACTGGAGCACCGGAGCCCCTGAGATTTGAGGAGCTCTCCCTGTTTGAGGGTGGGGTCTCAGCCTCCAAAGATGGGCCCGGGGAGGCCACCAGCTGGAAGAGCTGATACAGCAAATGCCAGCCAGGAGAAACCAGACTGCAACCACTGAAGGGAGACATGGTCCAAGCCAGACAAACATGATGGTGGTGGGAGGAAGAGAGGAAGGGATGCACGTGGGATTTGGGATAGTGGGAGTAAGATATGCCAACCGTGTGAATGTACACAGAAAGCAACAAACACTAGAGTCAAAAGTTAGCCTCACACATGGAAATGGGAGGCACGCTAACTTTCCGGGAGAGAGGTGACAGGTCCTGGCCGAAGAAGCCTCTAGAAAGTCAAGAGCCAATCAGGGTTTAGTTTCTACAACTTTTTACATAAAAGAGTACCAATGGCCCTGATGAGTCATCACTATTCATCTTTTTCACTTTTGAGGCAAAAAGAAACAGGAGGTTTGCCTCTTAAGAAATCACAGACAGTCTCCCATGGGCCCAGCTCCCAGAGGTCAGGGTCACGGCCATAGATAAGAAGGGCCTTCTAATGAACAGACTGTGACCTCTAGATAAAAGAGCCCAAACAAAACTGAGGATACAACAGATTAAAAGAATGTGACCTCAGGAAGCCCGTGCAAATGAGTAGAGTTACAATAAGGAAAGCATTTTGACTGCTCAGAGATGATGGCCGGGTGTGTTGGTTCACGGACTGTTTCAAGAGGAAATTACCATTTATTTTAAGAACGTGTTTGGAAGCAGTAAGTGAATAAAACTCAGAACACCAGAGCTCTCAGACTTAGTTCAAAATCTCCACATGCAGCTTCTCTTGCTGTGAGTATCATGAGAAGTAGAAGACCACCTCCTGCTTGCAAGCCTATCCACCAACATTTAAAAAGGATGGACAGCCTAGAGGCCTTGGCCCTCATTTCAGCGTTCAGAAACACACACAAACAATAAAGGAGTAGAGGGAACAAAGGAAATATAAGAGATTTGACTTTTAATAAGAAGTACAGTAACTGAGCTACCATTTCCCCATAGCGAAATAAATCACAGTGCACGAAAACTTTTCTCCCGTTTGCCTGCAGCAGGCCACCTTTGAAAACGCCCTGCATGTTATCAGAGCTAAAAACAATACTCCGGGAGAACCTGAAAACTGCACGAAGCATAGAACTTCGACCAGTGTTAACCAGTTCCATGTCTAGCTGCATTTTAACATCTCCCCCAGCGTGCCTTCCCTTTTCTTTCTCTTTTTCCCAGGGGAACAAAAGCTCCACCATGCTTTTGTGAATATGTAGCCGTTGCAAAGGAGGTCAGAAGGAAAGCAGAAATTTGTAGGCTCTCTTTGTCCCTTTATGTCTGGGCTTTTACTCACAAATCCAGCCAGAGTCTGACCAGAGGCAAAGCCCTTGCAAGTCCCTAACTCTGATTCTTGGCAATTTCAAGGAAAAAGGGTCCTTCTGGCCCCCTGACTCTCCCACCTAACTAACGTGCTCCTAAGAGAAGCATCTCTTGTTAAACTAGTCTTTATTGGTCACAAGCAAAAGTGGAAATTGGAAGTCTGTTACCCTGGAAACTCTGCTTGTTCAAGGATTTTTATTAATTTATGGATCAGAGACCTACACAATGGGCCAGCTGGTGAAGTCTCATTGCTCTCGCCCTCAACACAGCGCTGGCTGTCACCAAGTAACAAGCTAAACAGTTCCAAATTTTATGGGCTCTCTTGGATCTCCAGTGTCTTAAATCACTGACAGCCACAGATGCATTTCATGATGCATTAAAAATTAAGATTTTAATTTTGCCCAGGACTGCTCATTCTCATTTTGCATTTAAAAGTTAATTAATAAGCCAGCAATATTTCCCCATAAATTATCCATTGCTCCACAAACCTCGCCTCTGTGAAAAGAAGTGTCTTTCACCACCCCGTACAGCCCAGATTCCCCGCACTGTATCATGTTTCTTTATGCTATAAGTTGTTTTCTGTTCTGGTTAGATCCGTGGTAGCTTCTCACTGCAACCTACGTCCGCCTGCCCTAATCAGAGCCCACTCAGAACCATTTTCTCCTTGGTTCTCTCTGCGTGATAGCCCCTTTGCTGGGATATATGGGAATAATGGGCTTTTTGTGACACCAGAGAATCTGTACATGCATTGCATCCATCATAACATTCGTTTTTTTATCCCAAGAGAAACCTAAGAGAACCCATTAGGGGAAAGTAATGACTTGTAAAGAGCTCACTAAGGATTGAGCAAACATGTATGATGACAAAGAAACGTCATATAAAAACCACCCCCACCGTTCCTTCCTTCCACTCTTAACTCTCACCTGGTGCCTCCTGGGGTTCATACCTGTACAATGCCCTCCCGTGCAATGTTGGAGGAACCTGTGACTTGCTCCTATTAGTTCTAACTAATAGAATATGGCAATAATGACAGGCCATCATTTCCATGCTGATGTCACTTAAGTTCGTAATGCCTTTACTTCAGGAAAGCTCTGCTTTGCTGGCTTCGAGGAAGCGGTCAGGACAGAAAGGCCCATGTGGCAGGGAAGTGAGGGCAGCTTCTGGCTAACAGCTTCAGTCCCACAGCGCACAAGGAACTGAATGCTGACAGCAACCGTGGGACTTGGGAAGCAGACCTTTTAGAGCTGAGCTTCACGTGAGATCACAGCCGTGTCTGCACTTTGGCTGCAGTCTTGTGAGATCCTGATGCAAATGATGCAGGTAAATTGTGTCCAGACTACACACCCACAGAAACCATAAGCCAATAACCATGTGGGGCTTTAGGCAGCTTAGTCTGTGGTAATATTATTATGCAATAACTAGTAAGACAGATTTTGGTACCTCCATGTGTGGTACTACTGTAAGAAATACCTAAAACTGTGAAAGGGGCTTTGGGACCCGGGAATGGGTAGAAGCAAGCAGAATTTTGAGGAGCGTGGTAGAGAAAACCTAAATCACCACAAACAGACTGTTAGTATCAACCTAGACTTTGTGGGTGCTGCCAGTGAGGATTTAGGACATAGGATGAAGAACTAAAACTTAACAGCAAAACCAACCCAATTAGAAAATATGCAAAGGACCTGAATAGATATTTCTTCACCAAAAGATATACAGATGGCCAATAGCATGTGAGAAGATGCTCAACATCATTAGTCCTTAGGGAAATGCAAATCAAAGCCACAATGAGAAACCACTTTATATCTACTAGGAAGGCTATAAAAGATAAAAAGTAAAGTACCAAGGACTATTGGTGAGGATGTAAAAAAAACTGTAACCCTTGTATATTGCTGGTAGGAATACAAAATGGTTTAGCTACCATGGAAAACAGTTTGGCAGGCCTCAAAAATCTAAACTTAGAATTAGCATATGACCTAGTAATTGTATTCCAAGTTAAATCCACAAAAGATATGAAACAGGGACTTGAGCAGACACTCATATGCCAGAGTTCATTGCAGCATTATTTACAATAGACAAAAGGTGGAGCCATGGCTGGTGTGGCTCAGTGAATTGAGTGCCAGCCTGAGAACTGAAAGGTCACTGGTTTGATTCCTGGTCAGGGCACATGCCTGGGTTGTGGGCCAGGTCCCCAGTAGGGGGTGTGCAAGAGGCAACCTTTCCCTCACACACGTTTCCCTCCCTCTCTTTCTCCCTCCCTTCCCCTGTCTCTAAAAAATAAATAAATAAATAAAATCTAAAAAAAAAAGAAAAGGTGCAAATAACCCAAATGATCTGATGGGCAAATGAACAAATAAAGTATGGTATAGCCATGCAATCAAGTATTATTCAGCCTTTAAAAGATGAAGTTCTGACACATGCTACAACATAGATAAACCTTGAAAAACATGTTCAGTGACATAAGCCGGAGAGAACAGGGCAAAAATTGTGACTCTACTTATATGAAATATCTAGAATAGGCAAATTCATGGAGACTGGACATAGATTAGAGATACCAGGGGCTGGAAGGAAGAAAAAATAAAGAGTTACTGCTTAATGGTTACAGAGTTTCTCTTTGGGGTGATGGAAACGTTTTGCACATAGTGGCTATGGTTGTGCAATACCGTGAGAGCAACCGATGCCACTGAATTGCACACGTAAAGATGGTTAAAAGGCAAATCGTATGAAAATATGTATATATCTCCACAATAAAAAACTGAAAAGGAAAAAGAACCTAGGAGCTAGGAAACTAGAAGAAGAAAGAGCCGTTTCATAAAAGGCAGAAAGCTTCCAAAATTGTTGCTGAAATTACATGGAAAGCAGAACATGTAAGTGTAAAGCAGTTACGTAGTTAAGGAAATTCCCAGGCAAAGTACTGGAGGTGCTGCCTGGCCTTTCTTCCTCCTGCTTATTGTTAAATGCAGGAGAAAGAAACAAATGAGGGAAGAAGCAGTAAACAGGACCGAATAGTTTTGGCAATTCTGAGCCTCTCCTAAGGGCAAAAGATGCTAAAATTAAGAAACAGCCCCTGAGCATGCCAGAAACGGCTGGCATGGAGTAAAAGCTGAGAATGTGACTGTACAGCCTTTTGTTCAAACCTTAGAAGGATCGAACGATCAGGGTAGTATTACATCACACAAAGGGTCCTCTCAAGAGGTCAAGAGCAAGGATGTACGGCATAGATCCTCTCAATCACAAGCAAGCTGTAGGATGTTGGCCTGGCCCTCAGCAGTCTTGGCAGGATCCCCAGGCCCAGAAGGGACATCCCACCAATATCTGTGGCTGTAGTTTGGTTTAGGGGAGTAAACACCAAGGAAGTCCACAGAAGACCCACAGCAAAGTATCAGCTTGGATTGTAAGAAACACTGAAAATACAAATGAAATAAGCATTAGAAAATCCAAAATTCTCCTGGCAGAAAGCAGGCTGATGAAAGCACCCAGCACCAAGCACATGCTACCTTTTAAGAAAAAGGAAGAAAGATTCAGGAAGCAGAACTGAGAGCCCAGGAGGCAGAGCCAAGAACCAGGGAAAATTATGTCCAGGACTTGAAACTTAATTGGGTACCTCTAAGGACCTCCCAACACCTGTCTGGCTAGATTTCAGGATTTCTGTGGAGCAATGGGTCCACTGTGCTTCCCATTTTCTCCCTTTTCAACAGAAATGTCTGTAGTGGGTACCCTCTGCCTATCCCACCCACCATTGCCTGTGGGGTGTGTGGGTGGCAGATCTCATTTTAGAGGTTGACAGACTGACAGGAACCACATGGAGGAAGTCTCAATCACATATGGGCCTGATTTGCATGATAAGGTTCTGGAACTTGGTGAGAAGATTTAAAGGCATAAAATGTGTTTGGACTGTGGAAGTGGGTAAAATGCATTTTGCATGTGGAAGGGATGTGAATGACTGAGGGACAGGTAATCTATCGTCTATGACAGATACTCTAAGGTGACTCCGATGATCCCTGCTTGCTGGTATCCATGTCCTGTGCACAGGCCCCTCTTGAGTGTAGAGAGGGCCTTTGACTTATTTCTAACCAACAGAATAGGGCAAGCTAATGGCATGTCACTTTGCGATGACATTATGTAACAGTGTAATGCCCATCGTGCAAGGAGACACTTTTCCTTGCTAGATTGGAGGAAGTAAGTGGCCATGACGAGAAGTTCATTGGGCAAGAAATTGAGGGCAGCCTCTGGCTAACAACTAAGAAGAAGCCAAAGTCCTCAGTCTGACAGCCCACGAGGAACTGAATGCTAACAACCACGTGATCTTGGAAGAAAATCCTTCCCATGGACATGGACAACAGTGTGGTGATTGCTGGGGGACGTGGTTATAAAGGGGACTAAATGGTAATGGAAAAAATACAATAAAGATTAAATCAAAAAAATTAAATAGCAAAAAGCAATCAACCCTTCCCCAGTTGAGCCTGAGATGAGATCACAGCTTTGGCCAAGCAGAGAACCCAGGTACGTCGGAATGGAATTCCTGACCCACTGAGGCTGAGAGAGAAAAAACGTGTGTGGTTTCCAACCTGTAAGTCTATGGAACTGTTGTTACAGAGAAGGGGAATAATGCGAATAATGACATCTGCCTTTTGATGATGATCAACGCAAATGGCCATGGCTTCATCCTTGCGGGTGGCCTCTTTGGGAACAGATGCTACCGCTCAGTTCCTGGTACTCATGAAAATCCTTTTCCAGGTAATTTAGAACAAATAAATAGAGTGCCCACACCTTTTAGTAAAAAAATTAGTCAGGTGTTTTCTTTATCTATTACTTAAGAAAAACGATATGAAGAGTTCTGAGATTTTCTGTGACAATAAAGCTCTCATTGAATTCCTCCCCACACTGGAGGTTTTGTCTCAAATGAAAAGTCACTAACTATAATCTTGGCTTTAACAGAGGGACGTTTTGGGGAAGAATCAATTTATCCACTTGTGGCCTCGTAGGAGTTCTTTAGGGTTGATGGAGTTTAAATAAGGATGAGGTGATTCTGTTAGTGCTTTTGGAAGCTTATACCTTGGTCCTTTGTTCCTTATAATGGAGACCATTTTCTTTAATGTTGAGTTTAGTTCTCAAATGTTTGTAACAGATGCTATTCTTTTATATTACTTAGGAGGAAAGACCTCCCGCAGAATGTGGCGAAGAAATCTAAGAACTATTTGCTTGTGAAGACCAAGCATGTATTTTTTCTAGTTTTCATTAACTTCTTTCTAAGTCATTAGAAAGGCTATTCAATAGGGAGGGCTCAATTTGATAAAAATCTTACATAGTCCCTATTCTTACCACCCATCCATTTATTATTTAAATCCAAATTTCCTCCATTAACCAAATATTCTTTTAGCCCAAAAGAGCATTTCTTCAGTAAAAAAAAAAGAACATTTTAAATGTAGGTCCTCCAAACACACTGGCCATCCTGATTTTTTCCTGAAAACAAAGCTTTAAGAGCAATCGTGGATGGATACTGAAGACAAATATGTTTACCGGACAGAGTTAAACAGCGCCGCCCTCTTGGGTGCTCAGTCTGGGAAAGGTGAGAACAGCTGTGAGGTCTGTGGAGGTGCCATGATGCTAAGGGCGGCTTCACACAGATGTTGTGGCTTTACCTGAGTGGGCTATATTCTGTGACAATATATAGCATTTAAAATTCCCAACCAATTTTAAATCTTATCAGGCTTAGAAATAGCAGGGAGATCGCTCTCCCATAATCAGCTTTCTCACTAATCAACAGGTGTTGGTTCTGAAATGACAGACTTTCACAGGAGTATCTTGGGGGATCTACTTCAAAAATGATCAACGTGCTTTGTAAAAATCATCTTTTGTTTTCCTCTGAGTTGAAAGAAATAAATATCTTAATTGGTAATTTAGGAATACAGTGAAAAAAATAGAGGGATTTTGTCTGGGTGTTTTGAAGCTGTAATAAATATCTAGCAGAAAACTATCTGTTCAGTAAACCTGTATATAAATATAATACATAAATATTATATTGAATATATAAATATTAATCACATAGCAATGACTACATACAGTATTTTATGAGGCTCCAGTGAATCCATATCACTCTATACAAGCCTTACTACATTTTAATTAAAAGGTATTGAAAGTCATTTTCTTTCCCACGGGATCAATACAATAAGTTTATGTGAGTACGGCACAATAAGAATCCTGAAAGTGATGTGAAAATTACCTACTTGGATATGTTCCAATGACCATAAACAGGAATGTACTTAAATATGCGAAAAAGAGTCAAATATCACTATTGTAGATTGTATGAGGCCATAATCAAGTGTCAGATTCTATAAAAACCAACAGACTGTTAAATGCAAGACTGAACTGAAATGTCCCCATGATGTGCTTAAAGCTTAAATTATGCATGGAAAAGAATGCCCCATTCTAGGTCATATTGTGGCTTCATTGAGGGTATCCCTTAACAGAAGAATGTGTACTAGTTATAAATATAACCAAAACCTTGAATATGTTCTAACCTATGCTCCAGCTGCTTAATATAGTTCTGATGGAGAACTTTACTTCACTGGCCAATACATCTGGACCCAGGGCTACCTTAGGTCCCACACAGAACTGTAGGTTTTGAGATCAGTGTAGCTGAATTCAAACAAACACAAGCTTTCTCCAGCACACTCACTTGCCGAGTCTCCAGAGAGCCTAGTACAGACGGGGACAGGGTGCCCACTGACCCTGGATTGCCATTCTGTTGGGACTTGCTCAGCTGAGTCAACCATTCTGGGACCATGGCAGCCCAGTGATGCTGTCCACATGGGGCTCTGGTCAAAATTTAAGGATGTCAGGAAAAGAGGCAGACAATTCTGCTCAACGGAAGGTAAGGCCACAGATAAGTTAAGCTTGATCCAGAATTAAAGTCGCAGAGAAACCGACGGCGCTGGAGAGACAGTTAAGTGTGAGGATAGCGATGCTGGAGGCAGAGAGGCACGTACCTTTCCTCGCGGTTCTGCCCCACACACACCCGACCGCCGTGCCGGGGCGTGGGGTTGCTGCAGGACCGCTGGCGCACCTGGAAGCCGATCCCGCAGGTGGTGCTGCAGGGAGACCAGGAGGTCCAGGGGGTCCAGCCTCCATTCCTGGGGGGAGGAAGCAATGTGGTTGCTGAGTCGGACTGGCTCGTAGCCCATCCCCTCTCTGCACCCACCTCCAGGTCAGGTGCTTCCCCACATGGACCACCCGACTATGGGCTATGAAGGCAAAGGGAACCGGAGCCATAAGACTAAATGTACTGCATCATGGGAATCTCGATTACTGGGAGATTTTTCTCCCAGGTATCTCACTTTAGAGTCAAGGCAGGAAATTTAAGAGTAACATTTTAAATGAACTGTAAATGATTCAAAATGGGCTTTATTAGAAACTTTAGTTGTGAAAATATAAATATGATAAGAAATGGAATTCACTGAAAAGCAATTAGAGATGAATCCCTGAATGTTTAGAATTTATGCTTTTACTTGCCCTGTACTATTTCAGTTATAATTTAAAGTACACATATGAACAAAATAATCATCGAAGTCTACACATAATGCTTACTTTTAAAATCAATGAAAATCTGTATTTCTTTTGGTAGCATTCATATTGATATGCAACATAGTAACATCTGAAGTTTTAATACAAACTGTATATAAAATGAAGGAAGGATATTTTAAATCCAGATTCTTGGCTATTTTCTTGAAATCTGCCAAAAATACAGAGTATAAATAAGGAGTACAAACTGTGTATATCTGAATTTATTTGTTATTTATATATGGATATACACTAAGGTAGATATACTAAAAGAATAAGTAAAAATCAAATGAACCACTTTTATAAAATATGAAATACTCCTGTGGTCATAGTGCTGTAGGTGCAGGAGACAGAGGAGAAAATTGAGTATAGTTGTAAAAGGAAATCAAACAGCCACAACAAAACAATAAGCAGAAGACACAGGAGACCTACTCAATGGATCATACCTTTGAATGGGTCTCCTGGTTATTCAGTATCAAATGTTAACAGAGCTGGGTGTTGGGATTCTAGAGCAGATAGCCTTTTGATTAAAGACTTGGCTTCTGCTATCTATCGCTCAGGTACTGCTGCAGCACGTAGCAGTGGACGCCATGCAGTGTACCCTTGGGACTGAGCATGCCTTCCTCCAGCTGCTGAGAGTGCTGGTTGCAAGTAACTCAGCTGAGAGGGTCTCACAGCCATCAAGGGCTATCCCAGCTACGGCTTTCCCAGGAGAAATCATCTGAATTCTTCAGTAGCCCCACAGCCCAGGTCAGTCTGCCCTTAACCAAGGCTCCTTCCTTCCCGCCCTCATCAGGGCTGACATGGGGGCATCTTCCACTTTACTTCCTGAACACAAACCTCAGGTCACAGTGGCACTCCTGACGATCCCAGGACGAACACAGGTTTTGCCCCTACATTCCATAAAGGGAGGTAGGTAAAAAGAATGGAAGGCTGCTGAGACTGAATGCATTCAGACGGCCAACTCCGGTCAAGGCTCCAGGCCTTCCCTTGACCTACTGCCTTTCTACTAGCTAGTTATATTTCTTAATCTCTCTCTCCCTCTCCCTCCTTCCTTCTTTCCCTCCCTGCTAAGAATCAGAATTGAGAAGTGACATAAGATCATGAGAATGCACATTCAAATATTTATTTTAGTTACAAAATAAATCATACTTTTCTAATTGACAGTAAATCTTACTTGGCCCTTGTTTGATAGGTCTGGCTTAGCTAATTAATTTACATTGTGGATTTCTTTTCATAAATTAAATGTCTTTAATCTTGCTGCTTCAAGGTATTGAGAAAACACATTTAAATGACGTCATGAGATAAAGCATATAACTAAAAATATACTTTCAAAAGGTATTAAATGAGCAATATTTTGAATTTTCCAACACTTTGTGAGTGTATAGGGTTAAACAAGATGCAGATACATAAAGAATAACAGGTTGAATTTAGAGTCATTTGAACAATGTTCTTAAAGGCTCTTTGATGTACTCTGCACAGACTGAGGAAGTACTTGATAGTACCGAGCAAAAAATGTGGTTTGCCTATTAGGTGGTTTCCAATGCTTTGCTTCCAACAAAACTGAAGGCCAACATAAACAGACTATCCATTAATATAGGACTTTAAAAAAAAGTCTTTGATACTAGATGATCATGATTTTGGCAGATAATTTTGAAAAAACTTAGAGAAGTGAGTGACAATGCTATGATCTTACATTTCCAACTACCTATGTCGTTAAAACCCGTGAGTACTTAGATCTAGAAAAATAAAACATAAAAGTGGAATTGATTCTAAGCCCTTACCAATTCAGGCAAGAAGTTGCATTTATGCCTGAATAGGAATAGTAGCTGGGAATTAAAAACAATTACATTAAAGAATAGAATTCCAAAAAACATCTCACTTTTTAATGTTAAGCTATTATAGTCAAAATGTGTAATATCCATAATATTTAGGTTAATTGTATGTTAATTTTCAAAATACATATTTATGGTTGTCAGAAATAAGTTTTTTAAAAAAGTCCGTTTATGTAATTGTTTTGTAATAGTGGCAGAGAAGTATAACAGGACAACCAAATAAGACTTTCAGGCATAAAAACACAGCACATTAGGATAAGATTCTATAAGACGACAGACCAGAAATAGGAAGTTAAAGGGAAAGACAAACATAAGATTTTTGAATGTTCAATAAGTGCCTGCTCATCAATTTCTTTA